>JACEGR010003243.1:0-109033 GCA_014170235.1 Listronotus bonariensis | reverse complement strand
TCCTGTCTAAATCTGTTTGACCAAACTTGGCAAACCTAGAGAAAAAGCATCCACTTATTAGCGTTTTAAAAATAAATAATTAATAGTTTAAAAAAACTAAAAAAACACGCTTTTATATGCAACCGAACTAAAAATTAGAAAATAATTTTTCATTAAAAAAATATTGTCATTTCATAGTAAAAGCGTGGGGTGCATTTTACTATTTTTCATAACTTTTCCATCATAGATATTTGCAAATATAATAATTATAACATTTAATATATTTATCACCCCACGCTTTTTACTATGAAATGACAATATTTTTTTAATGAAAAATTATTTTCTAATTTTTAGTTCGGTTGCATATAAAAGCGTGTTTTTAGTTTTTTAAACTATTAATTATTTTTCATTTTTAGTTTCTGCTACTCTGGTGCAACTAACCCTATATTTTTATTGTTCATAAAAATTGAACACCAATGGTGCAACTAACCAAATTGTGTAAAAACTAAAAATTTCTTCTTCATTTAATAGCAAAGTTTGAAATGTTGCCAACAGATGGCATCCTAGGTGTTGTTTTTATAATATAATGGAATTTTTTTCCTGGCGATTCAAAAAGAGATAACGGGATACTGTTTTTAAATTATTGCATCTTCATCGGTCCTTGACACGTGTGCAAAGTTTCAAAGAAATCGAATAGCTGGAAGTTGGTTAAAATTAGGCTCAAAGATTCCGTTACATAGATAGACAGATGGATAGATTGTTACAACCCAAGTTAATAAAGCGTGTTAAAAAGATAGACGCAACAGATAAAAAGTTATGAGTAGTTAAAAGTGTGCAAGTTTAATTTGGCCCAATTTTTTTATAAAAAATGAAATTATATGACTGTATGCTTTTTATATCATTAAATTATGAAGGATAAAAGCTTTTAAAAAACAATTAATCCCTTGTAGTTTTTTTTAACACGCTTTTATTAGCTTGGGTTGTATGTATGTATGTATATTGTAATTGTATATGTAATGTAATATGTAACGGAATCTTTAAGCTTAATTTTCTCTAACTTTGCACACGTATCAAGGACCCATGACAATGCAATAATCTGCAAACAGTATCCCGTTATCCTGATTAGGATCGCCAGGATAAATAAATTCCTTTATAGATTTTCTGTAGGAGAGTAACAGAGAAAGAGCTAGTGCGCGATCTGCGCATGCGTGCAGTTTCAGACGTACTCTCAGCATAAGGCTGACAGAAACTTGTTCAGAGTAGTTGCGTTCTCAAACCCCATGCAACAGTGAAGCTTTAAATGAAATGATTAGATTACGAAATAGTTCGTGAAACATTTCAATATCACATGTCCGCAGAAAACTAATTGATATATCGAACTAAAAAATGAAAAATAATAATAGTTTAAAAAAACTAAAAAACACGCTTTTATATGCAACCGAAGTAAAAATTAGAAAATAATTTTTCATTACAAAGAGTTTGTATCACAGTAATAAAAGGTCAAACAATGAATCATAATTATATACCTCAAAATAGAATTACAATAAAATTTAAGATAATAACAGAATAATTCACTTCAGAGTAAAAAGCGTGGGGTGCAGTTTACTATTTTGTCATAACTTTTCCCTCATAGATATTTCCAAATGAAATAATTATAACATTTAATATATTAAGCACCCCACGCTTTTATTCTGAAGTGAATTATTCTGTTATTATCTTAAATTTTATTATAATTCTATTTTGAGGTATATAATTATGATTCATTGTTTGACCTTTTATTACTGTAATACAAACTCTTTGTAATGAAAAATTATTTTCTAATTTTTAGTTCGGTTGCATATAAAAGCGTGTTTTTTAGTTTTTAAACTATTATTTATTATTATTTTGGGGCCGGATTTTTTTGTAGAACACTCCATATTTATGCAAATATTTCCCAATTTTAAATGCAGTCCTATACACAAACATTCCTCAACGGCAACGTAATAAATCACACAGTCAGAAAACTTCCGCAACTGTTTTCCTCCTTTTTCTTCTATTTTCCCGACGAATCTAACCTGAACTAGATACGGTATTTTTCGAATAGTTATTTAACAATAAATTCGGTTCGCAGTTAAACTGGCGCACATAAATTTTGAGTCGGGTGTTCGATATTGCCGCAGTCTTAGACATTTTGCCCAATCTTATTTTCGAAAGCGATATTATGTAACTAGTTTTTCTTGTTTATTTTCCATTAAGGCAGGTGCGGCTCGTCTATAAGGTCATTCGATTAATGACTCACCAATAATTAATACCTTGTAATTTTTTTAACACGCTTTTATTAGCTTTGGTTGTATGTATGTATGTAACGGAATCTTTAAGCTTAATTTTCACCAACTTCCAGCGATTTGATTTCTTTGAAACTTTGCACACGTATCAAGGACCCATGACAATGCAATAATCTGCAAATTAGTATCCCGTTATCCTGATTAGGATCGCCAGGATAAATAAATTCCTTTATAGATTTTCTGTAGGAGAGTAACAGAGAAAGAGCTAGTGCGCGATCTGCGCATGCGTGCAGTTTCAGACGTACTCTCAGCATAAGGCTGTAAGAAACTTGTTCGGAGTAGTTGCGTTCTCAAACCCCATGCAACAGTGAAGCTTTAAATGAAATGATTAGATTACGAAATAGTTCGTGAAACATTTCAATATCACATGTCCGCAGAAAACTAATTTATATATCGAACTAAAAAATGAAAAATAATAATAGTTTAAAAAAACTAAAAAACACGCTTTTATATGCAACCGAAGTAAAAATTAGAAAATAATTTTTCATTACAAAGAGTTTGTATCACAGTAATAAAAGGTCAAACAATGAATCATAATTATATACCTCAAAATAGAATTACAATAAAATTTAAGATAATAACAGAATAATTCACTTCAGAGTAAAAAGCGTGGGGTGCAGTTTACTATTTTGTCATAACTTTTCCCTCATAGATATTTCCAAATGAAATAATTATAACATTTAATATATTAAGCACCCCACGCTTTTATTCTGAAGTGAATTATTCTGTTATTATCTTAAATTTTATTATAATTCTATTTTGAGGTATATAATTATGATTCATTGTTTGACCTTTTATTACTGTAATACAAACTCTTTGTAATGAAAAATTATTTTCTAATTTTTAGTTCGGTTGCATATAAAAGCGTGTTTTTAGTTTTTTAAACTATTATTTATTATTATTTTAGGGCCGGATTTTTTTGTAGAACACTCCATATTTATGCAAATATTTCCCAATTTTAAATGCAGTCCTATACACAAACATTCCTCAACGGCAACGTAATAAATCACACAGTCAGAAAACTTCCGCAACTGTTTTTCCTCTTTTTCTTCTATTTTCCCGACGAATCTAACCTGAACTAGATACGGTATTTTTCGAATAGTTATTTAACAATAAATTCGGTTCGCAGTTAAACTGGCGCACATAAATTTTGAGTCGGGTGTTCGATATTGCCGCAGTCTTAGACATTTTGCCCAATCTTATTTTCGAAAGCGATATTATGTAACCAGTTTTTCTTGTTTATTTTCCATTAAGGCAGGTGCGGCTCGTCTATAAGGTCATTCGATTAATGACTCACCAATACAATTTATTTTTAAAACCAACAAACCAAAGTTGTATTGTTTCTCCGTCAGTCGCGGTGGTTCTATTTCTATTTCAATTTTTTTTCTTGGTTTTGGTCCCTTCAGGTCCAATCCACCACTCTTCCCCTTCCGGACTATGCTTTCCAGGGATTCGTCGGCGGAAAATCTGGATAATCGAGCTCGTAGCTCCCAGAAATTCCAAAAGAAAACAAATAATTCAATAATCGATGTAATGCATAAATTGTCGGCTGTCAAACCAAGATCTGCTACTGGTGTTACGTATAACCTTCACTTTCACTACTGACAGTTCCCATGGCACGCCCATTTATTTCCCGCCATTTGAGAAATACCTCGTGTTCATCACCAAACAGCATACCATCAGCTTATAGGAATCTTCGCTCACAGCGCTTAGATCCAGAAGAAAGATGCCGTCAATTTAACATGAATCTTTCCTTGATCCCCGAAGGTAAAAAACGTTCGTACGACACCTCTAGCCGCCACTCCAGGAAGAACTTTGTAGTCCTCTACGCACGTCCGCACTGTTCGGAGGTCAAACAAAGAGTCTCGTGCGGCTCGTTTATAAGGTCATTCGATTAATGACTCACTTACATACAGGGTAATTCCAAAATCGATCACGAAACTTAAGGGGTGATTCTAAACGACAAAATAGTAAGGGTAGAGCTTCATATAATTTTTTTTCAAAATGTTATTCGTTTTCGAGTTCAATTTTTGTTTTGATTTTTTCGCCTATTGCATTTATTTTTTAACCAATCCAGTTGATATTTGGCACACAAATCGAGCTTTGCAGATTCTAAAATTTTAGGACAAAAGTACTTTTTTAATACCGCCAGAGGGCACTTTACCTAAAACTTAAATCTTTTTATTTTGACAGATATCGCAAAGCTGGGGCGTCATTTTATAGGCAATGAAATGCTTAAAAAATAAGGTACTCGTTATTAAAGGCGATAAACCTCACCGTTTAGGCACCAATAGACATCAAAGTTTTCATCAATTTCAATCAAATTACCTACATACATTCAGGGTGTCCAGTAACTCAATCGACAAACTTTACGGGGTGATTCTACAACAGAAAATAAGACAAAAACTTCCCAAAATCATATGTCCTAAACGTCTTAGTTTTTGAACTACGGTGTGTTAAATATTTAAAAAAAAACCTTTTTTTATTTAATTTAACTAAGACGTTTGGAACATATGTTTATATAAAGTTGTTTTCTTATTTTTTGTTGTAGAATCGTTTGGTTAGGTTTGTCGGTTGAGTTACTGGACACCCTGTATGTATGTAGGTAATTTGATTGAAATTGATGAAAACTTTGATGTCAATTGGTGCCTAAACGGTGAGGTTTATCGACTTAAATAAAGAGTACCTTATTTTTTAAGTTCTTGATTGTCTATAAAATGCGCCCCAGCTTTGCAATATCTGTCAAAATAAACGAGTTATGATGTAAATCAATTTTAAGTTTTAGGTTAAGTGCCTTCTGGCGGTATTTAAAAAAGTACTTTTATCTTAAAATTTTAGAATCTGCAAAGCTCGATTTGTGTGCCAAATATCAACTGGATTGGGTAAATAATAAATGCAATATGGCGAAAAACCAAAACAAAAATTGAACTTTGACGGCTTGTAACTAGAAAACGAATGACATTTTGAAAAACAACTACAAGGTATGACGACACGGTCAATGGCTCTGATACAGAGTATATCTATGGCAGGTACTATACTTAACCTTTTATTTAATACCTAACTGTACTTCACAAAGAAAAATGTTATGTTTAGTACCGTCCCTTACAACAGTTGATTTTAAGTGGAAAACGCGGAAAACAAAAGGATGAAGAGATAAGAATTTTCCTGCTTAACTTTAATTTTCTAATTTTGGTAAGCAACGGAAAAGCTTGTTTCCTAAAGCGACTTTTGGTTTGTATTATACAATTTAGACACCGGGCTTTTCTTACGTAAATGGACTAAACGGGCAATGTTAGTGCACATAGCTAGTGTAATAAAATGTTATTTATTTGCTAGCACTATGTTGTAAAATTCATACGTGGAATATTATTTTTATCAGTATCATTATATATAATAAAACTTGAACAGGAGTCCCGATACGATAAAGGGACTTATATAGTGTGATAGCCCTTTATCCCCCTCGAACAAGAAAGTTCCCGTTTTACCCTAAAGGGCGTATTTTTAAAGATATAAGGACTCTTCCAACCCTTCAACTTAGAAAATTAGGTGTAGTGGCGCCATCTGTTGTCGAGTATTTGAACTTCATTCAGAACAACGGTTATTTGGGTCTTATATTAACTCCCGAGCGAAGCCGGGAATCATAGCTAGTATATAATAAAACTAAGTTGATAAAATGTGCGTGCTGATAAAACTTGAAAAGGAGTCCCGATACGATAAAGGGACTTATATAGTGTGATAGCCCTTTATCCCCCTCGAACAAGAAAGTTCCCGTTTTACCCTAAAGGGCGTATTTTTAAAGATATAAGGACTCTTCCAACCCTTCAACTTGTAAATTAAGTCTAGTGGCGCCATCTGTTGTCGAGTATTTGAACTTCATTCAGAACAACGGTTATTTGGGTCTCATATCAACTCCCGAGCGAAGCCGGGAATCATAACTAGTATATAATAAAACTAAGTTGATAAAATCTGCGTGCTAATAAAACTTGAAAAGGAGTCCCGATACGATAAAGGGACTTATATAGTGTGATAGCCCTTTATCCCCCTCGAACAAGTTCCCGTTTTACCCTAAAGGGCGTTTTTTAAAGATATAAGGACTCTTCCAACCCTTCAACTTGTAAATTAAGTCTAGTGGCGCCATCTGTTGTCGAGTATTTGAACTTCATTCAGAACAACGGTTATTTAGGTCTCATATCAACTCCCGAGCGAAGCCGGGAATCATAACTAGTATATAATAAAACTAAGTTGATAAAATGTGCGTGCTGATAAAACTTGAAAAGAAGTCCCGATACGATAAAGGGACTTATATAGTGTGATAGCCCTTTATCCCCCTCGAACAAGTTCCCGTTTTACCCTAAAGGGCGTATTTTTAAAGATATAAGGACTCTTCCAACCCTTCAACTTGTAAATTAAGTGTAGTGGCGCCATTTGTTGTCGAGTATTTGAACTTCATTCAGAACAACGGTTATTTGGGTCTCATATCAACTCCCGAGCAAAGCCGGAAATCATAGCTATTATATAATAAAACTAAGTTGATAAAATATGCGTGCCGATAAATCTTGAAAAGGAGTCCCGATACGATAAAGGGACTTATATAGTGTGATAGCCCTTTATCCCCCTCGAACAAGAAAGTTCCCGTTTTACCCTAAAGGACGTATTTTTAAAGATATAAAGACTCTTCCAACCCTTCAACTTGTAAATTAAGTGTAGTGGCGCCATATGTTGTCGAGTATTTGAAGTTCATTCAGAACAACGGTTATTTGGGTCTCATATCAACTCCCGAGCGAAGCCGGGAATCATAACTAGTATATAATAACACCAAGTTGATAAAATGTGCGTGTCGATAAAACTTGAAAAGGAGTCCCGATACGATAAAGCGACTTATATAGTGTGATAGCCCTTTATCCCCCTCGAACAAGAAAGTTCCCGTTTTACCCTAAAGGGCGTATTTTTAAAGATATAAGGACTCTTCGAACCCTTCAACTTGTAAATTAAGTTAAGTGGCGCCATCTGTTGTCGAGTATTTGAACTTCATTCAGAACAACGGTTATTTGGGTCTCATATCAACTCCCGAGCGAAGCCGGGAATCATAGCTAGTTTGTAATAATTTAAAATTTAATTTTAATATTGTGACGTTAATTTTTATTACAGGGCCACTTAACGTCACTGGGATTAATATACCATATGGAACTTTTTTTACCATCGAGCCGGGGGACCACAAAAACTATTTCGGCATTTTTTAAACGAAACTAACCTAATTTAATACGGGCCGGTGTAACCAGAATTTAAACTCTTTACTTAAACTCACTTCTACTACCTAATTCTTATGATTCTTGCTCATTCCAATCCTTGGGTCAATTTGTGTATATCGTATCAGCTATTTTTATAGGTATATCGGCCAGTAATGTAATAACAAACAAGCACTATTAGTCACCCAATCGAAAATGTTTAAATGCTGGCATTCGCCTTAGACTGTCTGATTCTGTATATACAAATATAAACTCGGTTATTTTAATGATTAAACACGTATAGATGGGCCCATATTTAATTATTTAGTATTTCTCAAATGGCGGGAAATAGATGGGCGAGCCATGGGAACTGTCAGTAGTGAAAGTGAAGGTTATACGTAACACCAGTAGCAGATCTTGGTTTGACAACCGACAATTTATGCATTGCATCGATTGTTGAATTGTTTGTTTTCTTTTGGAATTTCTGGGGAGCTACGAGCTCGATTATCCAGATTTTCCGCCGACAAAGCCCTGGAAAGCATAGTCCGGAAGGGGAGAGTGGTGGATTGGACCTGAAGGGACCAAAACCAAGAAAAAAATAGAGAGAGAGAGAGAGACCTTTACCTACTACAAAAAGTACCACCTTTTTAAAGTTACCTAAATACCTGATTGGGATGGGCATATTTCCGAAACTAATAAAGTTAGATGTACTTAATGTGGTATTTTCTTAAAGCTCATTAAAAGACCCGCCTTACAAGTTCGTAAGAGAGTTGTTCTGTACCAATTTTAATGATCTCTTTTTTAAAAAGATTCTTTGGTTAGTTTGTCTACCTTTCAAAATTATTTTTGTTGTTTAATGGCCGATTTTTTTTACAAAAAAACAAGTAGAAGAACTCGTAGTACTACTCTTTGCATCCCTTAACCATTTTTTTACTACAGCACTGATTTCCTTGCATATGTTTAAACTCACATTTTGAATGTGTGTGAATGAAAGAGCATTTTTGTTTTAACTTGCTTGCGCTAGACACTTCAAATGGGGTATAAAACCCCTTTAAAGGGCCCAGAACTTTTACCAGTTATGTTTGTAAAAGAAAATGTCGGGTTGTGTCTTTGTATAACTAAATGAATAGTTTTAAAAAGGATTAAAATTAAACTGATATTTAAATTTCATTATAAAAAAAAGATGATTAGGACTTAAAATAACCACCAAATATGAAAACTTGTTTATTTACTTAAAACACCTTTTTTTATTATTTAGGTTTGTACAGGGTTTTCATTTTTATTTTGCCACCCACACACACAAATCACATGTGGAGTTTTTAAGATTTTTTAATAGATCTTTCATATGGTGATATAGTAAACAGGGTGTTCCATTAAAAAAATATATATATATATATATATATATATATATATATATATATATATATATATATATATATATATATATATATATATATATATATATATATATATATATATATATATATATTTATATATTATAATAAATCGAAAACCGATGTTCAATTGTTTTTCGGTTGGCAGCACGTTAATCAGCGAAAAAAGTACTACAACTTTACTAATTAATCGACTTTGTATCTCCAATAATAAAGAATTTAGCAATAGTGCCGAATTAAGAATGATCACCCTGTATATTTTTAACATGCACTTTAAAATGATGTTTATTTTCTACACGTTACGTTTTAAGAGCATACGCTTTTGAAAATTAACTTATCCTGAAGCTAAAATATGTATATTAGGCAAACGAAAAGTGTTCATTTTTACTGCAGGTATTTTTAGAGAATTTACATACGTGTTCCATATACAGTGTGTCCAAGATAAGGATCCTAAGCATGGGAGTCTCAGTACCTATTGGAGATACAGCTTACGTTAAATTAGGGAAAACGTTGTGTTTTTTAAAGCTTATTTACATGCCGTTTAGAAACTTAAAAAATTTTCATGGTCTGCTGAGATATTTGACAAAAACAAAAATTTGACTTTATCGATTTTATTTTTTTCTGGCTTTATTTGAAGAGATATATAAAAACTAATAACACTTTTGCATCGGCACTTTTTAGCTACTACATGATGGTATTTTTAGATTTTATACCCGACGTTTCGTTTTTAAGAAACCATCATAAACTTAATTTTTTATATGGCTCGGAAAAAAGTACACCCTGTATCTGATCCCATTTTTTATTACAAATTCAACGATGTATCACATGTCATATTTTAATTTTTAGTTAAAAGAAAAATTGCATTTTTCTATTTTTTAAAGTTATTTTTAAGTAGGCCTTGCAAACAAATGCTTGGACGTTAATACCTGTTACCGTATCTGTAACATAATTTAATATCATTATAAAATAGTATTTGTCGTTATTACCCTGCTTGTCGAGTTGTTTTTAGAGCATTTGTTCTTATTGTTACTGTTGTCTCTATTATTGTTTATTGGTGAATAGCTAATATCTTATTGTATTATTACGGTCGCAGCAAAATTAAGGATGTTAAAATGCAAGATTGCATGCAAAACATCTTAAATAAAGTTTTAATATCAAAAGATAATGTCTTTCGTTTTTTACAACCTCCAGTTGATATATTTGAACGATTATAATGCAATATTAAACTTAAAAATATTTTTTGTACAACCGGGCGTAAAATTCAATTTTACGCCCTAGGACAAGAAAGTATCAAAAACGCCCGCATTTATAAATGAGGGCGTAAAATTGTACTTATACGCCCTAGGGCAAAAAGTATAAAACTAATAATAAAATTTATAAACCAATAATAAAATTAAATAATGCTTTTTTTTAGGCGAAACAACAATTTATTTAATTAAACATATATTTAAAGTATACTGATTACAATTTAAAACATTTAAAGCTGGGACTTTTTTTAACTACGGAGAATGCTTGTATATTAATTTTAGTCGTACAAATAACATTGTTGCCCACACAGCTGACAACTTTCAGCCGCGGGCGTAAAAGTGCTATTTTACGCCCTTGGTAAAAAAATAACTATTAAATAACGAAAAGATAGTGTGTTTGTACAAAGTTCTTATCGATACAGGCCACCTTGAATATTGACTATTAAAATTTTCTAGAAATATTTTTTAGAAAGTGGCAAAATCACGCCAACCTAATTTACTTTTATGCTAAAAGGTACCAAGCCAAAAAAGACAAAAATTTGCTTTGAATACGAAACAAAGCAAGTTAAATGTGCCTAAAAAAGCGTTTAGCAATTTACATAAAAAAGCCCTTAGACGAGAACAACTGGTGTTCGAGAAACGAAAAAAGCGAAAAGATGCGACGTATGTAAACGAAAATAATACACTGCCGAGCAAAAACTTTGAAATCGTACAAATTTTGTGACATTTTTGATTTAAATTTATACAATGGTGACCGGAAAGTCAACAATAATACTGAAAGGGCTAATGGATGTTCCATAACTGTCTAATAAATATTTCGAGTAATTCAAAATCGATCACGAAACTTAAGGGGTTGATTCTACTTGACAAAATAAGGGTAGAGCTTCATATACATTTTTTTCAAAATGTCATTCGTTTTCGAGTTACAAGCCGTCAAAGTTCCATTTTTATTATTGATTTTCGCCATATTGCATTTATTTTTTAACCAATCCAGTTGATATTTGGCACACAAATCGAGCTTTGCAGATTCTAAAATTTAAAGACAAAAGTACTTTTTTAAATACCGCCAGAGGGCACTTTACCTAAAACTTAACATTTATTTACTACATAACTTTTTATTTTGGCAGATATCGCAAAGCTGGGGCACCATTTTATAAACAATCAAAAACTTAAAAATAAGGTACTCTTTAATAAAGTCGATAAACCTCACCGTTTAGGCACCAATTCTACAACAAAAAATAAGAAAAAACTTCATATAAACATATATCCTAAACGTCGTAGTTTTTGAACTACGGGGTGTTAAAAATAAAAAAAAACATTAGGACATTAGAACATATGTTTATATGAAGTTTTTTTCTTATTTTTTTTGTGCAATCTTTTGATTAAGTTTGTCGGTTGAGTTACTGGACACTCTGTATGTATATAGGTAATTTGATTGAAATTGATGAAAACTTTGATGTCTATTGATGCCTAAACGGTAAGGTTTATCGACTTTATTAAAGAGTACCTTATTTTTAAGTTTTTGATTGTCTATAAAAAGGCGCTCCCAGCTTTGCGATATCTGTCAAAATAAAAGTTATGATGTAAATAAATTTTAAGTTTTAGGTAAAGTGCCCTCTGGCGGTTTTTAAAAAAGTACTCTTGCCTTAAAATTTTAGAATCTGCAAAGCTCTGTGTGCCAAATATCAATTGGTTTGGTTAAAAAATAAATGCAATATGGCGAAAAAACCAAAATAAAAATTGAACTTTGACGGCTTGTAACTCGAAAACGAATGACATTTTGAAACAAGAAATTATATGAAGCTCTACCCTTATTTTGTCAAATAGAATCACTTCCTTAAGTTTCGTGATCGATTTTGAATCACCCTGTATAAATGATTTCAGTAAGGAATCGTTGGTTTACAAGATATTTGCACTTAAAATTCGTCAAAATCCTCCTCTCGGATCAGATTTTAACTCACACCTAAAGAAATTCATATTTATATCACGCTTATATTAGCTTCACTTGTATATGTATCTACGCTTAAAAATAAAAGCGTGGTATTATTATTATTATTATTATTTTT
Organism: Listronotus bonariensis; assembly: GCA_014170235.1. Lineage (NCBI taxonomy): Eukaryota > Metazoa > Arthropoda > Insecta > Coleoptera > Curculionidae > Listronotus > Listronotus bonariensis. Next base: position 96,798 of record JACEGR010003243.1, on the reverse strand, counting down.
GACAAAAACCGGACTAAAAATTGGACAATAAATATATTTTTAAAAACTAAAAAACACACTTTTATAGCATATCAAACTAAAAAGTTAAAAACCGTAAAAACACGCTTTTAAGCACATAGAAATATAAGAATCTTACATAATATACATATACATATCAAGCGTAAGTAAAGTAGGACATATTAAAAATTTAATTTTGTCAAGAATTTGTAAAATCCTAAATAAATCAAAACCTACATTTTTGGTCTAGGTTTCGAAATAAAATTTATGTTATTTTTATTTCTATATTCCAAAACTAAAGTAATATACCGGGTGTTTTATTTAAAAAGTCACAAGTTTAATATGGAACTGTTTTTTGAAGTACCCTGTAAAATATTCCACCATCGTCGCCGCAGCTGACGCTCACAATAACTCATGTACAACCCTTTTCTAGCATTTTGCGAGGTATGGACTGAGAGGAAATGCCTCACAAAAATCTGTCTTTAGCTCACGGACAAATACGGTTAGATAGAACCAGTTATTCCGGTATATTTTATTTTATTTAACAATATGTCCTTATTTTTTTGTTCGCCAGTGTATAAACGAAAATAATGGTTCTTCTCGGCACGTCAGGTTTTTCAAAGCCGCGCTTCTAGAAATTAAGTTATCTGGAGCCAGAAATATGGATATTAGGCAGACGCGAACGTGTTTTATTTTATATTTTTCCACTTTCCGTATACATGCCTTAAATATTCAAATATATGTTTAGTTTGTTATTATTTCACATGTTTGTACTGAAAGTTGTTGCATTATACAGGGTAATAGATGGTATTTATTTGGGTACACGCAAAGTAAAATCAAAAAACAAAAAACCCAAAGAAAATTAAAAATGGAATTAAAAAACTACATCGACGTTTCGGTAGCAAGTCTGCTACCGTTGTCAAGGTAAGATTAAATAAAAATAAAAAAATTAATTCTATATTCTGAAAAAGCGTTTGACATTAAATGTCAAATTTTTGTTGTGTAATGGTGCCATAGTGACATACATAACTGGTTGCTGGTGTATTATTATTTATTATTTTTATTACAAGGTAAAGAGTTAGTTAATTTTGAGTTTTCTCGAAGAAACTTCAGCATTAAGCAAAGGTAACCATGTGTTATTTAAATTAACAGGTATTGATGCTACACATTTATCTCTATTTAATAATATGTACGCACTTTCTTTAATTTTGCGTTTTTTTTTGAACAAGTGTCCTTTGCTTAAATGCTTGAAGCATTTTATAGAAAAAATTTTAAAATTTTTGATTTGTGAAATTCTGTGTTTATTATGTATGTTTTGTGTTCCTTTATGCGTTTAGCTAATGGTCTACAAGTTTCACCTATAAAAGTTTATCCACACTCACAAGTTATTTTAAAAATAACATTTTTTGTACTTTCATTTATGTTGTGTAGTTTTGTTTTTGTTAATTGACATCTTATAGTGTTTTGTGTTTAAAAGATTGTGCGAATATTAAATATATTTCTCATTCGTTAAATTTTATTTGATAGACCTATAAGATCTCAATTAACAAAAACAAAAGCACACAACATAAATGAAAGTACATAAAATGTTATTTATAAAATACCTTTAATTGTGATAAATTTTATATAGGTGAAACTTGCAGTTATTAGAGCATTATTGCAAGTTGCCTTATTAGGCTCGGGAATTATTAATACCGGCCTTATTTAAATAGTACTTGTACTTATAATTTAGAGTTATTGCAAATCATGTTGACACTTCCATTAACCTAAAAAAAGGTGGAAAAATGTTAGTAGTTTTTCTTTATTGTTTTGTGTTATAGTGTTTTGTTTAACACAATTAGAGAAATATACATTTAAAAAAGCAAGGTTTTGCGTATTTTTACTTCTAAACACTGCACGATTTTGTGCTCGGCACCGGTTCGGTTTATACGAACAGTTACGAAGTTAAAATAAGACCAAAATAAGGCACGACCTAAAACCGACATAAATAAAGCCAGGCACTCTCCCTATTAAGAGAGTCGTTATCCCACCATGCATCTGCGCAAGCTCAGATGTCAAAATAAGGCCAGTATTATTAGTGCCTGGCCTTATTTTACTGTGCAATATTTCTCTATTACTTTAACTGGAAGCTGGCCACCGGTACATACCGTTTTACCGATGAACGAATGAGTGACATTTAATTTCTCGACAGCGGGTCTATTCTCGAATCTCACTTCACAGTGTCGAATGCGTGATCAACGAAATGTCGCTCGAAAAACAGGTTTTAACCAGTTTTTCATGCGACAATCTATCAATGTCGAAAGTGACACTAGTATTCATGATTCGAGAATCCCCGGCCTTCAATACACGAAGTATTTAAGTTTATAAAATAACTTTTCATCGAGTTTCATCTGCATTTCCAATATAAGTTTTCAATTTGTTTTTTGTTTAATGGTTATAAAGTTGCATAAATTATATGTATATATATATATAACACATCTTTTTTATCTTGCATGATACAGCTGCTATTACATTTGCCCCAGAATTTTTCTACCCACTGCAATATGGGCATTATTACATTTACCCCTACTTAAAAATACTTATTCCGGATGGTGAGTAATTATGGTAAAAAAACAGGCCCCAATATTCTGAGGAAAAACTTAACTCTAGCTTGTAATTAAAAGAGAAAAATATTAGTTTCAAACTAGTTCATAACTCCGATCTCGATAAAATAAAAATCACTAGAAAAATCTTTTTTTTGCTCTTTCATTACTATTGCCCCGGTCTCCAATCTATGTACACTTTAACAAAATTAGACTGACTCTTTGTTTGACCTCCGGACAGTGCGGACGTGCGTAGAGGACTACAAAGTTCTTCCCGGAGTGGCGGTAAGAGGTGCCGTACGGACGTTTTTACCTTCGAGGATCAAGGAAAGAGTCACGCTAAGTTGACGGTATCTTTCTCATAGATCTAAGCTCTGTGAGCGAAAATTCCTATAAGCTGATGGTATTATGTTTGGTGGTGAACACGAGGCATTTCTCAAATGGCGGGAAATAGATGGACGTGCCATGGGAACTGTCAGTAGTGAAAGTGAAGGTTATACGTAACACCAGTAGCAGGTCTTGGTTTGACAACCGACAATTTATGCATTGCATCGATTGTAGAGTTAATTTGTTTTCTTTTGGAATTTCTGGTAGCTACGAGCTCGATTATCCAGATTTTCCGCCGATGAAGCCCTGGAAAGCATAGTCCGTAAGGGGAGAGTGGTGGATTGGACCTGAAGGGACTAAAACCAAGAAAAAAATAGAATAGAATAGAATAACAAAATTAGACATGATAATTACATTTGCCGCTTTTAACGGGGCAATTGCAATAATTAGACATGGTTTTTATCCTCATAATTATGAAAATTTACTTTATTCTTTTTTTTATACTTATATATGCTTTAGGGTACAAGTGTATGTTAATTTTTATTTATCAAAAAGTAATATAACTATATGAGTTTAAATTTATAAATTAAGTTATCATACTCGCAATTACCCCACTTGACCCTACTGGGATTTTATTGAATGCATTTTTTCTTGGTCTAGGTTTTCGAAGAATAGGTATGTAAGTTGCTGAATATGCTTTCTAAATTCTTTTACCCAAAAACTTTTTTTTAATTTTTAACACCCCGTAGTTCAAAAACTAAGACGTTTAGGACATTTGTTTCTATGAAGTTTTTTATTTTCTGTTGTAGAATGGCCCCGTAAAGTTTGTCGGTTGAGTTACTGGACACCCTGTATGTATGTAGGTAATTTGATTGAAATTGATGAAAACTTTGATGTCTATTGGTGCCTAAACGGTGGGGTTTATCGACTTTAATAAAGAGTACCTTATTTTTTAAGTTTTTGATTGTCTATAAAATGGCGCCCCCAGCTTTGCGATATCTGTCAAAGTAAAAAGTTATGATATAAATAAATTTTAGGTTTTTAGGTAAAGTGCCCTCTGGCGGTATTTTAAAAAGAGTACTTTTGTCTTAAAATTTTAGAATCTACAAAGCTCCATTTGTGTGCCAAATATCAATTAGATTGGTTAAAAAATAAATGCAATATGGCGAAAAAACCAAAATGGAAATTGAAACTTTGACGGCTTGTAACTCGAAAACGAATGACATTTTGAAAAAAATTATATGAAGCTCTACCCTTATTTTCTCAAGTAGAATCACCACCTTAAGTTTCGTAATCGATTTTTGAATCACCCTGTATTTATGTTTTTACGAAATTTATAATCCAATGTAAGGAGTTCCTGCAAGGTCAGCTCATAGAGCATTTCACTCCAATTTAATAAATATTATATTATAAATCTTCCCTATTTCGTTGAGTAAACTTGAGCAGCGTGTTAGACTTAAATTAGACAAAAATATTTTCTGAAATTTCTATTACGTCATTGGAAAATTGTATTAATAATAAATTGCCCCACCTTCTCCTACATTTCACTAGCAAGACACACGGCTGAGTTAGGCTGCGATCTCGTTGCGGTTATGTGTGGCCTTACCTTATGGTGTTAAAAATTCGAAACGTTAAAAACATATACGATTTTTATTTTTCTTTATCGTCGTTGTAAAGAAACACATTTTTCAATAACAAAACATTTAATATCTGATGTTTGGCAGTGGCGTGAAAAAACGTGGTATAAAAAGGAAACAGGAAAATAAAGAAAAAGTTTTTGTACATTAAAAAAGCCCGGAGCTTTTAATTATGTAGGAAAAGCTATATAGGTGGAAAGATGAAACCGAATATTAGATGTATAAAAATAAATGTACAGTATGGGCCAAAGATAACATTGCACAGTTTTTAACTAATGATTACTTTTTATCTGTTGCGCCTATCTTTTTATTTTTACTGGGCTAATAGGTAAATATGTTTTCTCTGGGTTTGTTAATTTTGGTCGAATAGAATTAGACAGGACCGGACTTACGGGACTTATTCCAAAATGTTGCAAAAGAAATCAAATTTATCTACAATTGGGCTAATACGTTTAATTTTAATTAATTTACTGTTAAGTTGTGTCAGCATTTGACTCAGAAACCATGGTAACCTAACAGTTTTAATTTTTAAAGCACACCACAATAAAGTTTCCTGTTAAAATCGAGAGAAATGGCGCATCATTTATCAAGAATAATCATAAGGGATATTTTCTTTGTTAGCTGCTTACAGCAGCTGTAAGCACTTTCATTTTTTGACAAATCAATGACGTCAGTCTTACAGCAGCTCACAGCGGTTGTTAGCGGCATCAGGAGATGTCTAACCACTGTCTAACAGGATGAAAAAACAAGGAAGGGGAAATATAGACGAATTTGAGGTTAAAAGTCAAACAAAATTGACTTAATGATTACTAATAACAATAAGAATAGTATTTGTGGAAACCCATGTAAAGGATTAATTTACCTGCCATTAAAGATATTGCACATTTTTACAATGACGTCAGCTGTTAGACAAGCTTGTTAGCAGCTGTAAGACAGAAGAATTAGAAGAATATTCCTATAATTCCTGTATCCTCAAATGATTGACAGATTCGCTTTTACTGAATTATTTTCCATAGTTTGTCTGCAAGAAAAACGTATTAGCTTAATTGTTGCTTAATCCGCAACGAGGATCTCAATTGTCAATAATTATTTTTCAGTATTTAAAATTCAAAACAAAAAAACTGTTTTTTTTTAGTTTTCTAAGATTTGACTTTGAATATCTTTTAATTAGTTAGATTTATTAAAAAGTTTAAGATACGTTTTCTGTAGTGCGTTTAATTTACTACATAAACTTATTTAAAGTTTTGCTTTATGATTAACGAGTGGTGAGATATGATTTGTTTTGTATGGGACAGAAAAATATGCAAAGCTTTAATAAGGCAAATCTTTCTATTAAAATAAAGAGCTCAATGTTGCCGAGCATGTTCTAGAGGTGTCTATACTCTGTTCACTATAAATTGAGAAAAACACCTGAACAAAAAATGAATTTCTTTTTTTTAAACTACAACAGTAACCGAAGTTACTTACTACATGATAGGCAATACGAATTTCGTCACAAGAGATCTACAGCAGATCTTCTTTCCTTCGTTTCACACAACTGGAACAAGTCTCTTGAGTTTCTAGGTGAGTCCCAGATCGTTGCTCTTGATATATCTAAAGCTTTCGACCAAGTGTGGCATGACGCACTTCTTAATAAACTTCCCTCTTATGGTGTTTCAACTAAACACTGCTCTTGGCTCTCCAGTTATCTTTCTAATCGACGTATATCAGTCATTGTTGATGGCCACTCTTCAAGCTTTCACGAAATTAATGCTGGAGTGCCTCAGGGTTCAGTACTAGCACCAACTTTGTTTCTTCTTCACATCAACGACCTTCTTTCTTCCACAACCAATCCCATTCATAGTTATGCTGACGATAGTACCCTTCACTCCACTTTTCAGGTTCCCAAGCGAATCTCTCAATCCGACTTCGAAGGCAAACGCAGGGCGATGCAGATATCTCTTTCACAGAATCTCAATTTGATATTGGATTGGGGAGCCAAAAATCTCATTCAATTTAATGCATCCAAAACACAATCATGTTTCTTGTCGCGAAAAAAATCATCAAACACTCACCCTTTGCTTATGAGTGGCCAGGTTTTGCAGAGCGGGGACACATTTAACCTTGTGGGCGTCACATTTGAGATATAACCTTAACTGGCATAAACACTTTGTATCTATAGCCACCGCGGCGTCAAAAAGCTTGGATTTCTTTTCTGAGCCAAAAGTATTTTTCCGCTTTCAATTTATACACTTTGTATGTGTCCCAAATTCGACCCTCTCTGGAATATTATTCTCATGTCTGGGGAATGGCATCCCCTACAACCCTCACCATTCTTGATGCCATTCAAAAAAGGGCTGTTCGTCTTATTAATGATCCTTTACTTACTCAAAGACTTCCTTCTCTTGCCCATCGTCGAGGTGTGGGAGATCTATCGCTCTTCTATAGATACTTTTACGGCTTCTGCTCCGACGAATTATTTCGGTCTTTCTTTATCCCTAGAGTTTCTAGACTGTGGAACCTACTGCCAGCGGAGGTCTTTCCTTCTTCCTTCCCCCAAATCTTCAAGTTTTTATGTCCCGTGTTAACAAACTCCCTCTTACCCTGCTTAAGACACCCACGGTACGTTAGTATTTAGGCTTTCAGCCTTCGTGGATTGTCCAAAGATAAAAAAACTAGTTATTCATTATGAATTTATAGTGGCCAAAGTATAGGAACCAATTTTTCAATGTCAGAAGTCAAAATAAAAATAGTCGATTTTTTGACTCACCCTTACCACTAATCAAATAATTTATACTAACTTATACTTTTCAAAGACCAAATAATAAAAAAAAATCTTAAAACTCTATTTGATAGAGACAATTTCGCCAAGATGTCTTTTTGTTTCTTACCGGAAGCGTCGTAAGGTAAACTTATAAAAATTCCACCGACATTCCAGTCGAAAATTAGTTCGGCTCTCCTTTTTGGGTCCTTTATTGCGAAAGGGATCAAAAAGCGTTGGGAAACCGAAAAGCGGCATAAAAAAGTTTTAATTAGTTAATTTTTAGGGGTAAAGGAAGTTTTGGAGGTTGGAATTATACCTTTCTTTGCTCGACAAGGATCTTACGCGTGTTAATTATTAAAAACACAAGTAACGGTGCGGTATACGGTTATCTGATATACAGAGTGGCCATCGAAGTATCCGAGATACTTCGGATATGAATTTTATGACCAATTTTAAGCAAAGATGATTCTATTACCTTTTTCTAAATTCCTAACGTTCTTGACTGCAGCTCAAGACGCCACTGGACTTATTAAAACTTAAAGTAAGCAGAATTTAATTTTTTTGCTCAAAATATAGTGCTATTCCAGGTCCCGGAAAACGATACAATGCTAGCTCTAGATAAAGATAGCATTTAATACACTAAAATCAACTTAAAAACAAAATATACAGGGTTATTCACAAATCGATCACAAAACTTAAGGGGGTGATTCTACTTGACAAAATAAGGGTAGAGTTTCATATCAATTTTTTTCAAAATGTCATTCGTTTTCGAGTTACAAGCCGTCAAAGTTCAATTTTTATTTTGGTTTTTTCGCCATATTGCATTTATTTTTTAACCAATCCAGTTGATATTGGCACACAAATCGAGCTTTGCAGATTCTAAAATTTTAAGACAAAAGTACTGTTTTTAAATACCGCCAGAGGGCACTTTACCTAAAACTTAAAATTTATTTACATCATAACTTTTTATTTTGACAGATATCGCAAAGGTGGTGGCGCCATTTTAAAGACAATCAAAAACTTAAAAAATAAGGTACGCTTTATTAAAGTCGATAAACCTCACCGTTTAGGCACCAATAGACATCAAAGTTTTCATCAATTTCAATCAAATTACCTACATACACACAGGGTGTTCAGTAACTCAACGGACAAACTTAACTAAACGATTCTATACAACAAAAAATAAGAAAAAAACTTCATATAAACATATTGTCCTAAACGTTTTAGTTTTTGAACTGCGGGGTGTTAAAAATTAAAAAAAAGAGGTTTGGCCAATGGTCCGAGCAAGTACAATATTTCTGGTATTTAACAAGATGTGTCAAAAAGTCTTTAATAAGAGTTGTAGGCAGAGTTGGGTCGTATTCGAATACTCAATATTCTGCATAGTATTCAGAATACATTTTACCAGTATTCGAATAGTATTCGAATATACATTTGTGTGTTTTGTATTCGGTCGAATACTTTTTTCGTTAGTATTTGGGATTCTGTAATCGAATACTTTGGAAATATTCGACAAATATTTTTTGAGTATTCGAATACCGGCTTTCCGAGTATTCGAATATCGGAATGAGTAAGCAGTATTCGAATACCAAAATTGTCACGAATAGAATACCAAAAGGAACAAACAGCAGGAAAAAATGAGGTGACGATCTTTTTTTGCTCTTCAAATTTTTAATCATCGGTTTTTTCTTAGTATTCGAATCTTTTTTCCAGTATTCGAATACCGATTCCGGGTGTTCGTGAATACCGAGTATTCGAATACTTTTTTCTTCCAAGTTTTCAAATATTCGGTATTCGGATACTTTCTTTATCCGGGATTCGTATTCGTATTCTCATTTTTAGTATTCGACCCAACTCTGGTTGTAGGATTTCCAAATAGGCATGTCCAAAGTATATTTTTATTTATACAGAGTCCCAAAAACAACAACTTTTTTGGGACACTCTGTATACATTGAAATATTTTTAGTACATGCCTATTTGAAAACTTTACATTTTTTATTTAACACTTTTTGACATATCTTGTTAAATAACAGAAATATTGGACCTCTTAGGACCATTGGGCCACCCCAAAATGTTTGTCTGCCAAAGGGTTGGAATTGTTAAAACTGTCCGGCGACTGAGGAAATATCTTCTAATAGGTACTCAAGTCACATATATAAAGTTCAGCTTTTACAAAATGACGAAAGTTAAGTTTCAATTTATTAACCTTTGGTACCTGGTACTTCATTCAAACTTTATAGTCTCCCATTGCTCTTAGTCCGGTGATGGCTTAGAGTGTAAGGCGTTAAGTCGTTGAGCGCACAACGGACGTGAGATGGGTTCAAATCCTGCTAAGGCCAAATACTTATTTATAAGTTGGTCGGAAATTTAGTGGTTAGCTCAACACCAGACGGACAAAGTGCAAAATGTATCGACGCTGAAGGCCACCAAAGGACCAGGGCGCCGGAACACACTTTGCCGTGTCCTGCGCAACCGTAGATATGCGGTCCCCACTCAGTTGGTAGGTTCAGTAGTGCCTCCTGGGTGGGGACGAGGTGTTAAGTTGTCACTCATAGGACCGTAGTTCGGAACCCACGTTAAGCTGTAGGTCCCGTCTGGCTAACATCACCCAGACGTAAACAGACAGGGCGCACAATAAGCCGAGCGGCTTCAGTGCATGGGTTATCCCCGCCCTATTCTAATCTAATCTCTCTTTCCGCGGTCTTCGAGTAGTGCGGTTCACGTTTACGTAGAGGTCTACATAGACTTCCCGGGTAGGCGATTGAGGGCGTCGTACGAGCGTGGCTGTACCCTTGAGGACCGAGAAAAGATTCACGCTAAATTGGGGCTTCTTTCTTCTGGGGCTAAGCGCTGTGAGTGAAGATTCCTAAAGCCTGAAGTTTTTACGTTTTGGTGTTGAACACATGGTGTCCTCGTATGGTCGAGGAGGTGCGCACGCCTTGCGGAAATACGTCAGTACTGAAAGTGACGGTTATGCGCGATACCAGTAGCAGCCGCTGGCTTGACAGTCACAATTTATGCATGTTCAGAAGTTCATCGCTGTTGTTGATGTTTACAAGTGTTTCTTATTCATATGCTAGGAAAGTCTGGGAGTTTTGAGCTCGATTATCCAGATTTTCCAAGGACAAAGCCGGGAAAGCTTATAAGCAATAGCTTATATGACCGGAACAGGAGAACTGGCGAATTGACTTAGTATCAGAGCCATAAAACAAAGAGATAGATAGATAATCTAATCTAATCTCCCATTGCTTTTACCTACTACGAACATCCACTGAGAAACTTTTAGGCTTTTACAAAATAACGAAGGTCTGCCGCTCACGGGCTCTTGGACTATCTATCACACAATTGCATCTATAAATTCACTAATTACAAGTTTAATATTACCTGAAGCATTTTTGCCCTCGCCTTTTAATTTCTCATTTGCAATTAAGAAACAAAAGGTCTGGACTAATTTCTTGGAAGATTATTCGAGGAATTTTTATAAATTCATTGTCAGATAAGACCAGCAAAACGGAAGAGAGAATTACTAAAATTATAGTTAACTTTAGGAATGGCCAAGGGAGTTTGATTAATTAATAGATTTTGAAACTTCATAGTAAATAACTGGACTCGCGGTTAGAATAATCAAATTTATGCAACTATTAATTAAATACAGGGTTTTCTCAAATTTCAATAAATAATTTTAACAAACGATTTATTAGGAATTAGAAAAAAGTAGATTTTAAGATGGGTTTGAAAATTGTTTATTTTTAGGATAGCAAGAGTTAAACTTTTAAAGTATTTAAAATATTTAAGGCACCTATTTTAGTGAAATTTGTTTTTCCAGATAAACAGTCTAGATCCACATTTAATTCATTCTGAAAGTAATACCGCAAAGTACACAAAAAATGATAAAGTAAATAAATGCTTTTGAGAACAATGATTTATTGCAGCAAAAAATATTTAACCCCACGAGTTTCTAGTTCCACGCCACGTGCCACCGGTTTTATGGCAAGACAGAGGCGAAATAAGAGGATGTTTTTTAAGTATGTGACACGTGTTTTAACAGGTTTTGTTTTATTTATCTAAAAATAGGAAATCAGGCTCTGTCAGCGCTATGTGCCTTCGAAAAGGTTTGGTTTACCTTATCATTTTGTTTCTTTCGTATTGCTTTTAGATGACATAAATGTGGACCCGGCTATACAGAGATGGTTAAATGGGAAAAGAATTGTTGTTCTTGGAGCTTAGGTTAAATCACTTTTTGTTTCGTGCAAAGAAAACATGGCTCACTAGATAATTAGAATAAAAAGTTTGAAAGAAATTTGATCTTTGGACTTTTTTTATTCGATGTACAGCTTTTGCATAAATAAAAACCATTTCTCGGCATGGTCATTTCGTATCGCTAAGATCATTCTACAGTAAAAAATCATATTTGGTTATTTATTCTTTAATTAGATAGGGATTTAACCATGCCGACAAATTATTTATAAGTATTTATTTACGCGAAAACCATACATCAAATAAAAAAATCAAAGGGATCTTTGATCCAAACTAAATGATAATTATAATTTTTATTTTAGAATACATTTTTAAAAGAATATATGTTAAACGGTTTTATTGTACTAAAAGCTAAAGAATAATTTGGTAAGTCCTAGCTACCAGATCGCACCAATCTTCTCATCAATCTGGGGTATTGATAATAAAACCGTTCGGCGTAGCGTATCCAGATTAAATATTATGATAGAAATTTTAAGTGCCCAACGATTTTATTATTTGTCTGATCAATACTAGCAGATTAATGAGAAGATTGGCACGATCAGGTAGCTAGGACTTACCAAATAATTTTTAGCTTTTAGTACAATTAAATTGTTTAACATATTTTTATATAATTTATTATTAGAGTTTTTAGTTTTTGTTGTTAGTTTATACTTTATTCTATTGAGTTTATTTAATGCCTCACTATAACTTACCAGAACTAATCAACGATTTAGTAAAAGAGAGAGAAGAATTTCAGACTTCCATTCCATAACAACTCAAGTGTAAACTAAACGTTTAGTTTAGTTTACACTGAGAAAGGACAGAGATAGTACTGCCCGAAACGTTGTGTGAATAAATTAATAAAGACAATAGAAGTCCGAAATTCTTCATTTATTACTGAATCAGTGTCTTCCACAATCAGATAACTAACGATTTTATAGTAAGGTAGTTAAGGAAAATATGTAATTCGCCATTTTCGGGCGGCGGCCATCTTGGATTTTATTTTTTTTTCTAGTGAGCTCTATTCTAACAATTAAACCCTAACAATTAAACCCTCATTTGATACCCATATTGGGGTAGTTGTGGAAAAATTTATAATCAGCCATTTTGTGGCGGCGGCCATCTTGGATTTAATTTTTTTAATAGTGAGCTCTATTCAACGAATCGAGGTCGTTTATTTGATACCCATATTGAGGTTGTAGTGAAGTAATATGTAATCCGCCATTTTAGTATCGGCGGCCATCTTGGATTTACAATCATAAATAAATTATTATATTGTATTGTCATCAAGATTAAGAGTGTGTACCGAATTTCAGATTAATCGGTCGTCAGGAAGGGTGTCAAATTCCAATTACTAGTATTGACCCAAATAAATAAATAACAAATAATAAATAACCAATAAACAGGTCAAATTAAGTAAAATCGTTTAAAAGTTCAGTGGCGTATCATTCTTTTTCATACACATTTTTACCTTAAACTCCTGATGGACGACACTGGTCAAAAATTATTTTCTTGGATGCCAAAAAATATCTTCTGATACGTAGTAGGCGTCTCTCAAATTTTTAAAAATCTTTGAATTGGTATTAAAGTTATAAATAAAAAAACATATTTAAAAAAAGACATTTAGGACATATCTTCATATAAAGTTTTTTTCTAATTTTCATTGTAGAACCAACCCCTTAAGTTTGTCGGTCGAGTTAGTGAACACCTTGTATATAAAAAAGGCAATACGCACTTTATACATCTTTCTCTGATATTTTTATTAAGTGTTAAAAAAAAAAGAAACCCTATGTCATGTCGGTAAAGAAACTCGACGAATAATAAAAGTTTTTGCACATATAAAATGGCAAATCAAAATAAAGAGGGAAAGTAGACTCAGGAAAACCCAGAACGCATAATAATGAAGGAAATGAGATTTTTAGCGCGTGGATTTTCCGAGGACAAAAGAGCTATTCATGAGATTGTTTGATTGGGTGTGAACTGCGAATAATATAAAAGTTCATCTGTGGATTATTTTCCAGGCTATTTGAGATTGTTTGAAAGATTCCTAATAATATTCTTGAATCTGTGGTAATAAATAAAAATGAAAATTTTTATATCCTATTTTGGTAATTCACAAATTGACACTGATTTTTTTCTATCTTTGGACAATCCACAATAGTAGGGGAGCCCACCATGCTAAATGGGGATTTACTCGAGCGTTATAAAGCTTAAATGATAAAAAGAAAATGTCATATTGTGACGTATATATTGAATACATACATATGGGCCACTTTAACGTCACTGGGGCAAATATACCATATGGAACTATCTTCTTTGGACCATAAGACCGGTGGACAAAAGACTATCATGGCATTTTTAACTAAACTACGGGAACTAACTTAAATTCGTAATTTTGTTACATTATTAGGACAATTTCTGTATATATACCAAGTTGAACTTAGTATTTTGGTGACTTAGCACGTTGTTGACCCTGAATAAAATAATATGACCTAGACTCTGTTATTGTTTAGTGACAATAAACCTTGCACTATATTTTCGATTAGTTGTTTAAATTTTTTGGATGTGATTTCTTTAATGCCGAAAATATTAAAACTATTAAAACCCATATACCCCCTAGACAGGGTGTTTACAATATAATGTATACCTTTTCATCATCATCATTCACAAATTTACACTGGTTACCAAAAAATTTAGGTCAATTTGTTTTGTTTTTTATCTTTGGACAATTCACAAAGACTAAAAATCTAAATACTAACGTACCGTGGTAGTCTTAAACGAGGCAAAAGGGAATTTTTTTACTATCCAGGGAGACATCCGACCCTTCCAACTAGGTAGGGTCTGCATGTCTACGGTTGCGCAGGATACAGAAAGTGTGTTCGGAGCTTTAGTCCTTGCTGGCTACTAGCATCGATACATTTTGAACTTTATCCGTTTGTTGTTGGGGTAACCACTAAATTTCGGAGCAAACTTATAAATAAGTATTATGGCCGGAGCAGGATTTAAACTCTTTGTTTGACCTCCGAATAGTGCGGACGTGCCTAGAGAACTATAAAGTTCTTCCCGGAGTGGCGGCTAGAGGTGTCGTACGAACGTTTTTGACCTTCGTGGATCAAGGAAAGATTCACGCTCAATTGACGGCATCTTTCTTCTGGATCTAAGCGCTGTGAGCGAAGATTCCTATAAGCTGATGGTATCCTGTTTGGTGGTGAATACGAGGTATTTCTCAAATGGCGGGAAATAGATGGGCGTGCCATGGGAACTGTCAGTAGTGAAAGTGAAGGTTATACGTAACACCAGTAGCAGATCTTGGTTTGACAGCCGACAATTTATGCATTGCATCGATTGTTGAATTGTTTGTTTTCTTTTTGGAATTTCTGGGAGCTACGATTATCCAGATTTTCCGCCGACGAAGCCCTGAAAAGCATAGTTCGGAAGGGGGAGAGTGGTGGATTGGACTTGAAGGGACCAAAACCAAGAAAAAAAATAGAGAGAGAGAGAGAGAGGATTTAAACCCACCCACGTTGGTTGTGAGCCCTGAGCCCTGCACATATATCTTTAGGAAATTAAATTGCCCACAAAAAACGTCTTTTTGAAAACTTTTTCCGGCAAGCCATTTTTTAATAATCACATTTATATATTTTTTAGATTAACCTTTAAAAGTTTGTAACTAACAAAATATATATATATATATACACAACACAACCTAAATTCCTATAGGGAATTTAATGCTATTCAAAAAATGTTTTTGAACGTTTTAACATAAAATCATTCTTTCGAAAGTTATTCACAATTTAAGTTAAAAAAAAAGTACATTATTGTTTACTTCGTTGTTGAACCAATGTTTTTCACTCGGTGGAACAATATTTTAAGCTTGATTATTTGAAAACGGCTTGCCGGCAAAAATGTTTAAAATAGAGTTTTTTTTGTAGGCTATTTAATTTCCTAAACTTATGTCCAGATGAATTTTTAACTTCAATAGTTAAGCAGCTTTGACGCGAAAATGAGAGTACAAATGTGACAATTCTACCATGACAGTTTGTCGCCACAGTTTACGAACACCCTTTATTTTTTTATTAGTTACAATTGTCTGTTTATAGAAAAAAACTTTGCTTATAGTGTATCTCAAAGTATATCGCTTTGGCTTTTGACAGCAATACTCCAATATACCTGTTGACAGCAATAAAACTGCGGATCAGTAGGTATTAAAGGGCAGAACATTAGGGACGGACTCTAATAATATAAAGATGAATAATTTATTGTTTAGTTAAGTAGGTATAATCTTAAAATTACATTAAGAAATTAAATATATGCAAAGTTTTAATAATTAAAAATAAATTTATAACTATATTATCTATACGTACCTAATTACATTTTTATCTAAATAATACAAAGATTTATAATTTATTGTTTATTTAAGTAGGTTTAATTTTACAAACAACTCTATGGAGGGTGGCACTGGCTAATATTTATATTAGTTTCGTCTTCTTCTAGCTTCTTTTACAGTTTATCCAAGGTAGGAACAACTCCGCTTTCATAAAGACAATATATTTTCCTTCCTATTAGGTCTTGATCACCATTGTCTATACGGTGAGATCGAAAATCACTACGCTTTTTTCTTTTGTTCAATTCTTCACTATTAATAATATCCCTTATCGACGATGTTGGAGTTTTTGTAAGTAGACAGGTTTCTTTTAAGGCTTCTTGTTTAATAAGTCCCCTACTGATTAAAGTTTCATACACATTTTTCACAACCTGTTTTGCATCTAAAGACAAATGATTTCGACGCGACCTAGTTATATATATTCTCGTAAAACAACTTTTTCAAAACGCGCAGTAAAAACGGTTATTCAATACTGCAACTAAAATATTAGCAGAAATATTTATATTTTCATTATATTATACCTGGCCCACCCCTGTCATTATGAACTCATGGGTTTGCCCAATAACAATAGGTTATAAAATCATTAAAGGTTTATTGGGGTATTACCGTCAAAAGCCAAAGCGATATACTTTGAGATACACTATACATAAATTATTGTATATTCATTTAAAAATAACAATTGGTTTTTATCACGAGTGTAAATTTCTTTACGCATACTTTTTGAAACTGGTTTAGCACCCCTTTTTAGGAAATACTAAGTGTAAAAAACACGCAATATAGAACCAAACGACGGGGCGTTCTGCTTTACGTTCTATCTTTTCAAATTTATGCGGCCATTACTTTTATTGCGACTATGTAGGCTAATAGAGATTTAAAGAGAACGTCACTATCTATCTCAGAAATTACAAGTATACAGGGTGTTATTTAATAAGTGTCCGATATTTCAGAGAGTGATTTTCAAGTATTTTTAAGGTAAAAGTTCCTATGAACGTGTGGTCTAAGATGCTTCGCTTTCAAGATACAGGGTGTCAAAGTTTTATTTTTATTTATGTTTTTCTGCATAATTTCCTAAATAATGCCGATTTCGAACGAAAATTGGTACCTGGGGTTTTTTGACATGAGAAATTTGAATTTGTTCTTAATTTAGCTCTTACTTGTAGAGGGCGCTAGCCACATGTATATTCTCACTTTCAAAGGCTCATGACTTTTGTACAACCCTGTATTTACATTTTTGTTAAAAGAAATGGATTCCTTAGTCATTTTACGTAAAAAGGTACTCTTATTAGATGACGCTAGGAGCAACCGTTTTCGAAATATTTTTAGTTTAAAATAATCGATGCATACGCTTAGTAATAAATATGCTAAGTAAAGACCGGCTACTTGATAAAACCGTCATTTTTGGCGGTCTTTACCTAGCATATTTATTACTAAGCGTATGCATCGATTATTTCAAACTAAAATATCTCGAAAACGGTTGCTACTAGCGTCATCTAATAAGAGTACCTTTTACGTAAAAATGACTAAAGAATTCATTTCTTTTAACAAAAATGTAAATACAGAGTTGTAGCAAGAAGTCATGAGCCTTTGAAAGTGAGAATATACATGTTGCTTGCGCCCTCTACAAGTAAGAGCTAAATTAAGAACAAATTCAAATTTCTCATGTCAAAGCCCCAGGTACCAATTTTCGTTCGGAAAATCGGCATTATTTAGGAAATTATGCAGAAAACATAGATAAAAATAAAACTTTGACACCCTGTATCTTGAAAGCGAAGCATCTTAGACCACACGTTCATAGGAACTTTTACCTTAAAAATACTTGAAAAATCACTCTCTGAAATATCGGACACTTATTAAATAACACCCTGTATATTGAATTCTAACCTACAGGCTATTTTGTTATTTTTTCGATATATTTTTACGCGGTCTTCGAGTAGTGCGGTTCACGTTTACGTAGAAGTCTACATACACTTCCCGGGTAGGCAGCTGAAGGCGTCGTACGAGCGTAGCTGTACCCTTGGGGACCGAGAAAAGATTCACGCTAAATTGGCTTCTTTCTTCTGGGGCTAAGCGCTGTGAGTGGAGTTCTGTTAAGCCTGAGGTTGTTACGTTTTGGTGTTGAACACATGGTGTCTTCGTATGGTCGAGGAGGTGCGCATGCCTTGCGGAAAAGCGCCAGTGGTGAAAGTAACGGTTATGCGCGATAACAGTAGCAGCCCTGGCTTGACAGCCACAATTTATGCATGTTCAGAAGTTCATCGCTGTTGTTGATTGTTTGAAGTGTTTCTTATTCATATGCTAGAAAAGTCTGGGAGTTTCGAGCTCGATTATGCAGATTTTCTACGTACAAAGCCGGGAAAGGTTATAAGCAATAGCTGATATGACCGGAACGGGAGAACTGGCGAATTGACTTAGTATTAGAGCCATAAAACAAAGAGATAGATAATAAATATTTTCACGTTCTGCTTCAGTACCCACAAATTTTCAGTTTGCCAAGGGGTTAGAACTGTCAAAACTGTCTGCCGGCTGGGGAATTCTTTTTAATAGGTACCCAAGTAACATACAGTGTATTGGATGGTCATTTTGATGGGTACACGCCTGGAAAGAATGGGACCGCTTCGGTCCTGGTCCCGGGGTATACGAGCTGACCCTGTTCAGCCCTATTGACCCCTGTATACCCCGAGACCAGGACCGAAGCGGTCCCATTCTTTCCAGGGGTGTACTCAACAAAAGACTATCCAATAAATAAATCCGCCTAAGCAATATAGAGCATATCTTTAACATACAGTGTGTCCCAGATAGGTGTTTCAATCACTGATCTCAATGGATTACCAATGTTATACCCTGCGCGAAACAAAAGTTACATTTCATGGGCGAAAAAACCGGTTTGTACGCAAGCCACTTGAGGGTAAACGCACCCGGACTCAAACAAACTATTCGCATTATAGGAAAGAATTTGTTGACCGCGTCCTGCTTTTCTGTTCGAAGTACGGTAGCTAATGAGCGTTACGGTCAGACCGCGGACGAAGGTACGGGGTGCCGGTGTTTGTATTTTGCCAAGGCTTTTAAGTGCGCATGTTCGTCCACCCAATGCGCGCGGTCGTAATCCGAAAAATGCTTTTTACCACTGCGGATCTAAAATGTAGGTTATCTATGGTTACAATAGGACAAATGGACCAAAAACTTTGGAATTTTTAAATGTTCTTTTGGAAAAGCTGGTCGCATGGTGCAAAACTAATAAATACAAAGTTTTACTTCCATTATTAATATACGAGGGCGAGTTATAACTATAAATATGAAAAATGACCAAGAGTAAAGTACCTTTATTTTTAAAAATAGGATAAAATTTTATAAGTAAATGTTGTAGAGAATTAAATTTTATGTCAAAATTTAAAGTTACAGAATTAAAATAAAAAAAATATTTTTGTAAATGTTTTACATGATGTATTAACAGTTTTTAAAATACTTGCCGTAAGGCAGCGGAATTTACAAAAATATTTAAAATTATTAAATTTTCTTTTAAATTTTCCACCCTCTTGCCCATTATTTAAGTTGTAAAGCGTAATGTAAAAAATGACAAATACTTTTTTTTATTGTCCTACCTTAACTTTAAATTTTGACGTAAAATTCAATTCTCTACAATATTTAATATACAATTTTGTTCCATTTTTAAAAATAAATTAGTTAGTTCCTGGGAATTTTTCATATTTTTACTTATAACTCGCCCTGTATAATACCAATTTTAGTAAAATTTTGTGTTTATTATTTTTGGACCACACGACCAATTTTCCCAAAATTTCATTTAAAATTCAAAAATGTTTGTCCATTTGTACTGTTGTAACACCTATCCTGGGACACACTGTATATATAAAATCAGCTTTTACAAAATAACAAAAATTATGTTTTAATTAATTAATTAATATTAAATTTGGTTCCTAGTACGTGCCAAAACCATTATGAGTCAAACTTCATACTCTACTATTGCTTCTACTTATGTTGGGAGTATGCGTTGACAAACTTTTGACAGCTTTTACAAAATGACGAAGGTCTGTCACTCACGGGCTCTTACTCTATAAGGAATATTTAAAATATTAATAAAAAAACCTAGTTTTTTTTTAACAAAAACACTCTGTATTTAGACAACAATGCATTTGCGCACCTATGTGTGTGTATGTTAATATGAACTTTTTTGCATAGAATTAGGAATTTGTCATTAAATTTTTTACCGCATTAATAAAAACCCTCTATACAGGGACTCCGGAACTTTAACGAGAATACTGAAAGGGCTTGTAAAACAACACATAAGCAAAAATAAACTTGAAATGGCCTTAGTAAAAAATCATTGGATTTTGAAACATTGGCACTTAAAATTCATCAATGGAATCAGATTTGTGGTGTCACACCTAAAGAAATTCATATTTTTAAGTCAAAATTTTTTAAGCGTTCACTAGAAATCGACCATTTGATTTTAATGTATCTATCAACATATTTTGGTAGGTTGAAAGTAATATCCCGAAACAGTTTTTAAAAATTTTAACTTTTTAAAAATTTATGAGTAATTAAAAATTTCGAGTCTTTTTGTAAATTACAAAATATCAGCGAATAATTACAAGATTCAAATGTAAACCCTATTCAAAGTGATACTCGACAGCCTAATGACACAATTAAAACAAAAATACACACTTCAAAACTTTAAATAAAATGACAATTCCCATAATTTATCTTCCCAACTAAAACAAACAAAAAAATCCGATGCTTTTTTACATCTACTTCTTTCAGCCCGTTTCTCCCATTTCAAAAAGCCATAATAGTTCTTCTATAATACCAACAAGGAATTAAATGACCGACCATAATTGGGAAGTTCGTGCAAGTTGTGGCTTTCGAAGTTGCAAAAACTTCGACTCTAATTACACCGGCACATAATTCTGGTGGTTTGTCCAGAGAAAATGACCAGTTTTCGCATTGTTGCGCTTAAAAGACACCGCTTAACTGTTAAGTGGGTAGCTTACATGATTAAAGATTATTGTAGATAAGTTCTAAATCTTCTACAACTGTTATCTGCACAGGTCTGGTCTGATCACTCTGGATGGACGATACACAATTAAGTATCCTCCATCCAGACTGACTCGTAAAACTGTTCTTCAAAGTTCTGAGGAATGCGTCCTCTGTTTAATCTCTACCCACTAATGTTCAATGCAGAAATTCAATTAAAACCATTGCATCGAGCTGGCGCGAAGTATATGAGTCAATGAATTATTATTATCTAGGTTTAAAAAAATCATAAAAAATGTTTAGAATTAAAAACTAGTTTTTGAGTAATATGAGGTTATTAATAACATTGTTAAATGGGGACAAAAAATAACTTTATAAAATTGACTACTTTATTTTCTACACCGGGTGATGCATCGCCGGGCGGGACATAGGAAATCCCATGTTATTTTTAAAGGGGGCAATTATTGGCTTCCCTAATTATTTTAGAGAAAAATTCTATTGAAGTTTATTGAAGAGCATGCAAATCTACGTACATGGTAAAAACTTTAGATTTTTCGGTTAACCCGTTTGCTAGTTAGATGCTAATATATTTTTAAAAATTGTTAAATTATTATCGCCTCATATTTATGAACAACAATAAAAATACCAGTTAGCGTGACATTACGTTGTCATTTTGAAATTTAGTGCATTATTATTATCAAAAAATCGTACAGTGAAAATATTAAAGTTGTTTTTATACAATAATTAACTTAAACTAAACTAGAGTAACAAATTTCAAGAACTTATGACATTTATAATATTTACATGCTTTAATAAATTATTAATATTATTACAATAATTAATATGTTGGAAATAAACTTAAGATTTAAAAAAATCAAATATTGCTCCACTGACTGCTAGACAATAACCCAGACGTTCATAAAATTGTCTTCTTACATTGGCCAACTGGTAAATTGAAATTTTATTGCATTCTGCAGAAATAGCATTTTTAACTCATCTAGATTAGAGTAATTTTTATCCTTGTATATCATGCTTTTTAAATGGCCCCAGAGGAAGAAGTCATTTGGCGAAATATCAGGAGACCTGGCTGGCCAATTTATGGTGTGATGTAGGCCAATAACATTTCCATTAAAAGCATTGTGTAAATATTCCCGAACAGTCAGGGTATCATGTGCCGGGCAGCCATCCATTTGGTACCAAATTTCCTGATTTTCCCTGGATACATTATATAAAGCGGGTAAAATTAGTTCTTCGAGTAGCTCCAAATAAAATTCTGCATTCAAATTTTGATTAAGAAAAAATGGTCCAATAATATGTTCTCCGAAAATCCCCGCCCAAACTTTTATTTTCTGTGGATATTGTGTCCTCGTTTCGACAAATCTGTGTTGGTTGGCTGTTTAATAGTCCTATCGACTGTTGATTTTCCGGGTATCGGTCTATTCGGATACTGAATAGCGAACATGTCTGACACCTTTTGGAAACCTATTTCTTTGATAGTACCATTTAATCCCCAATACTTTTTCTTCAGTAGTATAACTCATGGTTAATCTTTTCGCTCTACGATTTTTGTTAATAATAAAGCATTAAATTTCAAAATGACAACGTTATGTCACGCTGGTATTTTTATTGTTGTTCATAAATATGAGGCGATAATAATGTAACAATTTTTAAAAATATATTAGCATCTAACCAGCAAACGGGTTAACCGGAACATCTAAAGTTTTTACCATGGACGTAGATTTACAAGATCTTCAATAAACTTCAATAGATTTTTTTCTAAAATAATTAGGGAGCCAATAATTGACCCCATTAAAAATTACATGGGATTTCCTATGTCCCGCCCGGCGATGCATCATCCGGTATATTTTTTGTTTTTTACTAGGGACAAAGTGATTTTGTGCTTGAACAAATAAAAGTTGATTAACCCATGTGTATTATTTAATTATTAGTAATGGTTAATCGTAGTTCATTATATTGTGAAAATTCGAACTTAGCAAGAGCAAACATGTCGTTACGTTATGTGAACTATGCAAAAACCGCTCAAAGTGTCCTATGGCCTCAGCGAACAATCGAGAACAATTATAAAGGGTTTCGCACTGTGACACCGGCAGACCCTTCGTAACTTTCCTTAATCGCTATATTGTTGGTGCAATTTGTCTCGAGATTGTTAAAGTACATTTTTAAAGAACTATTGACACAATTGGCACTTTAAAGAGCTGAAGCAGCTACAGAGTAATAATGAGCACAGTATTATTTTAGGAATATTAAATCCTTTGTCATGTTTTCATTTTCTTCTTCTTTGTTAGATTTACATACTGCGGTATTGTAAGTATATTAATTTATTTTATATTTACAAAAGTACAATTTAGAAAAAGTCTTCTTAATCTTTTAGCGACTTTTCTAAATGCAATGTGGAACAAATTTTGAAGTATCTTTTCTCCTCTACACGTTGTTTCACCAAAATTTTGCAATAGTTTTACGGTTCTCGTTATATTCAACTCCAAATTCACTTAAAACAAAAAAAATCATTGCTTTAGCTATCCCTTAAAAATGCAAGAAACCCTCAAAGTCTCTAGCGACTTTTCTAAATGCAATAGAAGATCTAGGTAAATACACAGTATACAGGGTATCCGGAAAGCCATTGGTGCATTTTTAAAAACTTAAAATTTAAACATTGTGTTGTGAAAAACTTGTCCGACAAAAAAAAGGGACGCGTTTGCCCAGTCCGACACCCGAAACATTTGACATTGACAGGCTTGGTGAAAGCGCCGCTTCCATAAATGGCGGTATAAAAATTGGTCGAAGACTCGTTAAAAGGAACCCCCTAAAAGGTTTTAAGAATGTCCTTATCATAAAGTCCATTTCATTACTGGCTCAGGGGCTATGTACTACAAAAACGGAACTATGCGGCGTGGCTCGTCTTAATTAAAGTGCACTATACCGGGTGTTGCTCCGTCGAGCGGGACATAGGGAATCCCATGTAAATTTTGAAGTGGTCCAATATTGGCTCCCCTAATTATTTTAGAAGAAAATATAATAAAGATTTTTTAAAGAGCACGAAAAGTTGTACCCAGTGTACAAATTTCAGCTCTTCTCAGACCGCCAGCTAAGAGATAAATGCTAAAATAAGTTACGAATCTCCTATCTTCTTACCCGCCTCGTATCACATCTTTCTTAAATAATGAACTACTTAAATCAAGAAAAAATCACTATTATAAAATGGTTTTACCAGGGAAATAATTATCGAAGAGTAGCGGACATGTTTGCAGCCTATTTTCCCAATAGGCCAATACCAAGTAAATCGACAACAACGGACGATAAAAAATTTGAAACTACAGGCACAGTAATCAATAATTGCAAATGTGAAGAAAATCGACGTGATCTTTTGCCAAACGATTTTTTCTATGGGGACATTTAAAAACTAAGCTACCAATAAAAAATATGAAAATTTAGTCCAGCCAAGGAATGCTATTTCCGCTGAATGTGCCAGAATATGGATGTACCAACTAGCCAACGTAAGAAATGAGTTTTATAATCGTTTGGGTTATTGTCTGGCAGTTAATGGAGAAATATTTGAGCATTTGATTAAATCCTGATATTTTCGTCATAAATTGATTTTTAAATGTAGAAAAATTGTTTTATTGTCTTGCGTAACTGTGAGTGCATGTGTTGGAATTAGCTGTAAACTAAAATGAAATGCGAGGATTCTTTTTGAAATTCCCGTATAAAACTGATTCAGTTTTGACAATGACATTATATATTAATGATCTAAATTGTCACTAATAAATCGATATGGTGTTTTTATTGTTGATTTCTAGAGTACAGGGTGCATACTACGTTGCAGAAGTATTAAACAATTTACTCTTTTACTGGTTGGTTGAAAAATGCTCAAATTTTCATTTTGGGTGGAACTTACTGTGCTCTTCAATAAATCCTAATAGCATTTTTTCTAAAATAATTAGGGCAGCCAATATTTGACTACTTCAAAACCGCTCGATGGAACGACACCCGGTATATGCCAATACAAATTTAAAATGAGTTTTATTCATATTATTTTTTATTTTTGTAAACGAAAAAGCTTAATATTTACATAAATCTTACTAAAATAAATACTGAACTTAATTAAAAGACAGTTGGAGAATCCGCAATGATTAAAACGTCTTTTTTCCACGACCGACAGTTGAAATTAAAAACGGCTCTTCGGCACTTAGCGAACTGTTCTTCTTAATTAAAAACTGCGGTGTGACATTTAAAAATTACCAAAACGTTGCTGCATACAGGGGACGATTCAAAAATCATTAGTTTGCGCGCACCTCAAAAAATACGAATATTTTGATTGTTAGATTGGAAGAGGAAATTATGCACTAGTAAAATAATCATTTCCTTTTTTATCATTTTCCCTTAAAAGCTTTAAAAATATCAAGTATTTTAGACATACTTTTGATAAGTTGTAAAACACTATAAATGCTAAAAAGAGTATTTTTACTTACTATTATACAGAATCAGCCAGTCAAATATGTAAACATGCAATGCGTGGAAAGGAGACAGTCTAACGCGAATGCCGGCATGAAAAATATCGGATTGGGTAACTAATAGTGCTTGTTTTGTTATTGCATTACTGGTCGACATAACTTTAAAAATAGCTGATACGATACACCACACAATCAGTATTATAAAGAAAACTATTTTCAAAAATCCATAATAACATTTTTTATCTTAAATAGCACATAAACCTGTTTTTTACTTAACTTGAGTTGTTCATTTATTTATTTATTAAAGACATTTTGCACCTCTTAAAATAACAGACGTTTTTTGGCCTCCTTATGGTTATCGTTATTAAACATAACGATTACGGCAGCAGTTTTAGACAGAGATTTTGCAGCCTCTTTTAAGAAATATATCTTGCGTCTGCGCTTTCGACACATAACCTTATTTTTGCCTGTGGTTCACCCATTTTAAAGTTAACGAAAATCAGTATTTACTTTTATTCTTCATAAGATATAAATTCATATTTAAATATATGCAAACACTTCTGTTGATTTCGTTTTTTAAAGTAGATGCAAACAATACAGTATAAGCAAAACACAAAAAGTAAGGTTAGGTTTGGTAGTAGAATAAAAAGCAAGTGTGCCAGATTGTAACATCTAAATTAATTACTGATTTAGAATATCCGTAAAAGTGCAAGTCCGTTTTAATTACTTAACACTATATGTTTCGCTAATTAGAGCCTAGGTATAAATGATATTTTAATTAATACGGCATTAAAATTTTAACCTTTTAAATAATTGATATTAAAATTTATACAATCCGGCAACCACGCAGTTTAACAATAACGATAACGATAACGATAAGCTCTTCGGTATTCATCCGTAATTAAAGGAGTCCGGTATGGTTAATAACGATAACGGGTCATGTTTGCGTTACTGCACAATCTCAGAATAACGTTAACCACAACGGAATTGCAATATAAGGGGTGCAAAATGTCTCTATTATTTGATATTTATTTACTTGTTATTTGGGTCAAATCTAGTAATTGGAATTTGACCCCCTTTCTGACAACCGATTGATCTGAAATTTGATACACACTCTTAATCTTGATGACAATACAATATAATACATTCTTTATTATTGTAAATCCAAGATGGCGGCTGATACAAAATGGCGGAATATATAATACTTCCCTACAAACTTAATATGTGCTTCAAATAAAAAGGACATGATTGGTAAAATAGAGCTTACTATAAAAAAATTAAAAACCAAGATGGCCGCCGCGCCGCCTCTAAATAGCGGATTACATATTTGTTCCACAACTACCTTAACATGGGTATCAAATAAAAGGGCTTGATTGGTAGAGTAGAGCTCACTATAAAAAAAATAATATCCAACATCGCCGCCGCCACAAAATGGCGGATTACATATTTTTTCAATAACTGCCTCAATATGGGTGTCA
The DNA here is from genome assembly GCA_014170235.1 of Listronotus bonariensis. Lineage (NCBI taxonomy): Eukaryota > Metazoa > Arthropoda > Insecta > Coleoptera > Curculionidae > Listronotus > Listronotus bonariensis. Next base: position 69,953 of record JACEGR010003243.1, on the reverse strand, counting down.
GATGAACAGGCTTAATTAATAGAATTGAGCTCACTATGAGAAAATTAAAATCCAAGATGGCTGCCGCCAAAAATGGCTGATTACATATTTTATCCACAACTACTTTAATATAAAATCGTTGGTTAGTTCTGGTTAGTTGTAGTAAGGCATTAAATAAACCCAATAGAATGAGAAGTATCAACAAACAACAAAACTAAAATAAGTATAATTTTTCTTTGAAGCACCCTACATATTATTAGGATAATATTGGTAATTTTTAAAGTACCGTCATTTTGTAGTAGGTCAAAATATTTTTTATTTATGAGTTATAAAGTACTTATCAGGAGCTTTAAAATGATGTGCCACAAAATCTCCTTTATTTTTTTTTCTCAAGATGGCGCCCCGAAGCCATCTTGAAATTTTCATTTATCAATTTTAGTCTATAATAATAGCTTTGTTTGGTATAACAAAAAGTTATAACTAGTTTTAACTTTTTCTGGTAATAAACCGTTTGGCATCATTAGTGTAATTCAGGACTAGATAATTGGCATTAAGTCCTCGTTAAAACTAGTTTTATCTCAACTACACTATTTCCAAGGTCGTGAAGTTAGGTACATTTTATTAAAAGCTAATTCTTGTCGAAAAAGTCTTGGAACCACTCTTACGAACAAGAGAACAAAAAACCCCATTAGGTAAAAATTAAACTTAAATTAAACCTGGCGACTAAAATTAGGAGGTGGCCCAGTGCAATATTTATTATTTTATAACTTTAATGCGCCAAATTTTTGTGATTATCAAAATTTATTAGACAGCTTTATTTAGACCAAGTGGTCTGTTGGTAGACCTCTGGTTCTGCCAAAGCAGTTTTCTGACCGACCAGTTAATATGTGGTTTTACAGATCACTTGGTCTGTGGTTTGGCAGACCTGCTGGTCAGACCAGCACAGACCAGTTGGTTTGTGGTTCGACAGACCAGTTGATCTCTGGTTTGGCAGACCAGTTGGTCTTTGGTTCTGGCAGACCAGTTGGTCTGTGGTTTTGCAGCCACTTGGTCTGTGGTGTGACAGACCAGTTGGTCTGTGGTTTGACAGACCAGTTGATCTGTGGTTTGGCAGACCAGTTGGTCTATGGTTTTGCAGATTACTAGTTCTGTGTTTTGGCGGACCAGTTAGTCTGTGGTTTGGCAGACCAGCTAGTTCTGTGATTTTGCAGATCACTTGATCTGTGGTTTGGCAGACCAGTTGGCCTGTGGTTTGGCAGACCAGTTGGTCTGTGGTTTTGCAGATCACTTGGTCTGTGGTTTGGCAGACCAGTTGGTCTGTGGTTTTGCAGATCACTTGGTCTGTGGTTTGGCAGACCAGTTGGTCTGTGGTTTTGCAGATCACTTGGTCTGTGGTTTTGCAGACCAGTTGGTCTGTGGTTTGGCAAACCAGTTGGTCTGTGGTTTGGCAGACCAGCTGGTCTGTGGTTTTGCAGATCACTTGATCTGTGGTTTGGCAGACCAATTGGTCTGTGATTTGGCAGACCTGTTGGTCGTTGGTTTTGCAGATCACTTGGTCTGTGGTTTGGCAGACCAGTTGGTCTGTGGTTTTGCAGATCACTTGGTCTGTGGTTTGGCAGACCAGTTGGTCTGTGATTTGACAGACCTGTTGGTCGTTGGTTTTGCAGACCAGTTGGTCTTTGGTTTGGCAGACCAGTTGGTCTGTGGTTTTGCAGATCACTTGGTCTGTGGTTTGGCAGACCTGCTGGTCTGTGGTTTTGCAGATCTCTTATCAGTACATAACTTTATTGCGCAAAAGGTTGTGACTATTAAAATTGTTTGTTTATAAATAATAGCATAAAAGCCTTTATAAATTTTTAACGGTTGTGACATAACTCACTTTAACGCGTTTGGCATCAAAACTTTTTAACTTATTTCCACGTTTTAGTCCTACACTACAATTCACTACACTACACTTTACCCATTGCCAAACAAATCTATATTACTATTTATAAATTAACTTTATAACCCAAAGTTTAAATTTCTTTAAACTGATTTGTTCAAAAAAAAGGGAGAGGATATTAAAAAATGCACTGTATAACATTTATAATAAAAAAGTTTCCCATATGCTACCACTTACGTAAAGATTTCAGCAAAGTTTTTTGCCGCATATTGTTTGGATGTGGGCCGGCCGTTAGCAAATAAAACTTTTTCTCCGCAAATTCAGCACTGCAGCAGAATGTTTAGAATGCCGGTCTTTGTCAGATCAAAGGCTGTTTAAAAATTAAGTACTTTTGCCGAACGAAGGTAAACGCTCTAAAAAGGCTGCACTGCTTCTAAAAGGGGCATCTCTAAAGCTTAAAGAGCCTATTGACCTAACTCGCCAAATACTTTAAGTGTAAAGAAAATTCGGGGTAAGTGCGATATTATACAAGGTGTTTTATAATTAATTATAGGCAGCGAAACCACAGATTCCTTTAGTAAAAGATACAGATACAGTATTACAATTGCACGAAATTCCAAAATTATTTGTAGTGAAATAGACGTTCGCTGTACATTGTAGCAAATAAAAATAAAGTTATTCAGATTTTTGCAATAGCAATTACTGAATGTTGTGTGAAAATTGTACCACAAGCAATTGTCAATTACATAATGCATTATTATAAAGGTATTACAATTCAATGATTCCATTACCACTGCTTTTTTATATTATTAATCGCAATTTGTAGTAAACACTATACTGTATAAAAGTTGAGACAATAATTTTGAATTCTACAAAATTAAAAGAAGAAAAACACCTTTCTTACTGCTTACAATTTTCTTACTCTGCAAGGTTGCATCTGTCGAACATTGTCCGATCTGGAGATGCAGGTTTTCGGACTAGACCCTTAAGAAGTAGGAATGTCATACACTTTGTATGTGTCCCAAATCCGACCTCCCTTGGAATATTGTTCTCATATCTGCGGCATGGCTTCCCCCACAACCCTAAGCATTCTGGATTCTATTCAAAGAATAGCTATTCGTCTCATTAATGATCCTTTACTTACAGAAAGGCTTCCCTCTCTTGCCCATCGTCGGGCTGTGGGGGATCTATTGCGTTTTTATAGGTACTTCCATGACTTCTGCTCTGAAGAATTGTCCAGTATAGTTCCTCCACTCACGGTTCCCAACAGAGAAACTCGTGGTTCCGCGCGTATGCATCCCTATACGGTCCAACTGGACAGGCCCCGAACTTCGCACTTTGTTCGTTCTTTTATCCCTAGAGTTTCTAGAATGTGAAACCTGCTGCCCGCGGAGGTCTTTCCTTCCCCCAACAAACTTCCTCTTACCCTGCTTAAGACATCCACGGTACGTTAGTATTCAGGCTTTTAGCCTTCGTGGTTTGTCCAAGATAAAAAAAAACCTAGGTCCGTGAAACCAGTCTCAATGTCTACAATATGGTGGTAATCATCGCTACAATGTTTATTTAACAGTATTGTCCAAATTGCGTTTACAGGAACAAACCGTCAGTATCCTGTACTGTAATATACCGGTATGGAAAACAAACGTCAACCATAGTCAAATCATACACTGAATCCCTTCCACCAACTTGCTATGTACTCTCCTAAAATTCACCGCTGCAACGAGCAAGCATATTTAAACAGAAAGGAATCAGGGGCTTCCGGCTTACTCCGCTTCCGTTGGCCGTCCGCGCGCCGTGTCGTACAGCGACGAGATCTCACCTAGAATATTTCCTTTGCTTTTAATTCCCTATGGTTTCTACACCTGTATGTGCTTCAGTAATGCAGCAACGTATCTTCTTTTGATATATCACACACTGCTACACGAAGCCTCCTAAAATAATTTAGGATCTACTATCTTCATAGATGGTGCGTTTTTAAACAAAAACTGTTAAATAAAACTAATATCGGTGTGCTATAATTTTTCACTATAAATTTCTCATAATTTTTTTCCGTGTAAGCAATCAAATCTTTCCTTTTATTTGATAAAAGTGTTCGACAAAAAAATGACAGTTACGTTTATTTAGAGGTTAGATGTCAAAAAGTCGCAAATCCAGTGTCATTGTACTTGGAATGTCATATTTTATTTACATAAAAAAATATATACCGTGTTTCTCATTTAAAATAAGAAAGTAAAGGAGAATTCCGGCTAAATCGGAAGTTGTAAAAATAACTGAATACGTCTAACTATGCATATTTATGTGATATACCTACGTAGAAAATTTTATTTTAATATATTAAATAATAAAAAATATGTAGGGATGCGCCACAAAAAGATTATATTTATAAGACACATATTAATATTAGTCGATAATTAATTTTACCCATATTTGACCGGACTAATACACCTGTCGTGGAGGCTAGTTTGTCATTTCAATAGCTTTGTTCGCGGGTCTAGTAATGAACCGATTCTGAACCAGAACCGAACTGGTTTAGAATTGTTTTAAAGCGCATGTCTAGTTATTTATTAGTTCGGAATTTTTATTTACCGCGAACGATTTTCTACACAGCTGAGGATGTATTCTAACCTAGCCTTTTGGTTAGGATTTTTCATGGTTAAATTGGATACTACACAAAAAAAAATCAAACAAAAAGGTAAATTGTTATACTGTCGAAAGCCACTCGAGGTCGCTCGGCGGAAGACGAGGGATTTCCTGCCTCCTCTTGTTTTTAACATAAGTATGTGTATTTAAATAAAGATAAAATTCAAACAACAAGAAATGGTAAAATCTTCTAATATTGTCTATATTTTTTAATTAAATCCTTATTTATTTTATTGCATACATACATTCATACGGAATACAATTAAAAATCCTTTGTTTATATACGCTCAGAATCACAAAAATATAAAAAAAATATTCAACAGGTATATTAACCCGCATAAAAAGTGGCAGAAACAAATAAACTGTAATACAATGGTTTATTTCTGTACCACAAAAATAGAAAACAGCTGACCATGTCGACAATCCGCATGAAATTCCGAACTGAACTTTTAGTTCCAACAAAAATCCCAGGACTGCTAATCAGGTTACGAACCGGTAACAAACTGATTCCATTGTAACCCGCGAACACAGAACTGTTACTAAAAATTCGGGATTTTACTAACCGCGAACGCTGCTTTTTCACTGCGCATGCGAATAGTCCCAGAACCGGTTCAGAATCAAACCCGCGAACAAAGCTATTATTGCGACATTTCGTAAGTGGAAGCAAAAGTAAACGGTAAGATTCTGTTTTTATCCAGTATCTAGTTAAAAAGGGATAGGAGACTGATAGAACACTAGGCTAACGCAAATGATATAAATTGTTTTTGCCACGTTCGTGCTGCTCAAGCAACCTGATTAAATGTTGGTTTTGTTTCAGATGCTAATTTTGATTGTGGGAAATTAGTGTTTTCAAGTAGTTCTTTTAGATCTAACTTAGTTAAATGTTTGATTACTTACCTTTTTAGTTTATTCTGTTTTATTTTAAGGTATTTTGTGACTCTTGTTTTATATTTAGGGGTAGCATTTTTAGGTGTTTGTATATCTATTTATTTACAGCAAAATAAAAAATATTTGAAGTCCGCTTCTGTTCTTTTTATCGACCTTAACAGGCTTCTCCACGAATAAATGTTATTATCGATGGCGTTTACTTTAACTAAACAACCTTAACTTTAATAGTTATAAAAAATATATAGGGTGTTCAAGAAAAACATGTTTTTATTTATTTCGATAATTTTTTTACACGTTCCGAATATTGTACAAAAACTCGATATCTTCTATAATATATCTATAATTTTTTAAATTTGATGTTAGTTTTTATGTGTTAATCAGAAGGCGGCACCTAGAGTAATTTGAATTTTTCTACAATGTGGCAACCTTTCATGTCTCCGTGTATGTACCATCCTGTTTCTACTACAAAAGTTTGTAAAAATCGCTTTTATTGTTTGGTGCAATCCAATACATGGTGCCATACAAAACGCCACTGGACTTAATACATTTAATTAAGTTATAGCTACATTAGCCCCTAATAGGACAAATAATACTGTCAAATTATTAGAAACGATGCATTTACTAAGCTAAATTTATTTTTTGGTAATTTTCTAGAAACCTGCGGCAACTCCGATTTTAACGAAATTTTTTGGCGGAAATGTTTCGTTCTCAAGATATTCATCATCAAATTTCAAATTTGAACTAAGCTTATTTTCACTATATTCCCTTCTTTTTGCACACAGTTCTTCATTTAAAACTAAAATGTCACAAAATATTTGATTTTCACCTTTTAAAACCCTGTTTTTCTACGTTTTTTGCATTATTTTTGCGTTAAATTGCATGGCTTTTCTTTGATAATCCGGCAACCATACATACACATAGGGCTTCATGGCACACTGGGATTAAAATAATTCAAAGTATAGCTATGCAATTTAATGCAACAATAATGTAAAATACGTAAAAAACGGGGTTTTAAAAGGTAAAAATCAAATATTGTGTGCCACTTTAGCTTTAAATCAAGAATTGTGTGCTAAAAGAAGGGGGAATATTGTAAAAATAGGATAAGTTTAAATTTCAAGTCTGATGATGAATATCTCGAGAACAAAACGTTTCCGCTAAAAATTCTTTCAGATTCGTGATCAGCGCCCCAAAAACCCCCATATATCAAATTTCGTCAAAATCGGAGTTGCCACAGGTTTCTAGAAAATTACCATTTTTTATACAAAGCGTGTCTACTTCACTGATCTCGATGGATTGCAAATATTATTACCTGGGCGAAACAAAAGTTACATTTCATGGGCGAAAAAAACAGGTTTGTGCGCAAGCAAGTTAAGTGTAAACGCACCGGGCGCCAAACAGACTATCCGCATTATCGGTAAAAATTTGTCGACGGCGTCCTGGTTTTCTGTTCGAAGTACGGTAGCTAATGAGCGTCACGGTTAGACCGCAAACGAAGGGTACGGGGTGCCGGTGTTTGTATTTTGCCACGGCTTTTAAGTGCGCATGTTCGTCCACCCACTACGCGAGGTCGTAAAAATCCGAAAATGCTTCTTGTCACTGCGGATCTAAATGTAGGTTATCTATGGTTCACTTAAGTTTACACCATATGGAATACTTTTACTTTTATATTATTGATTTTACAAAATAAACTTATTCTTTATAATATTGCATATTTGAATATTATTTTTAATTCTATTCATCTTTACTTTATTAAAAAAATCGATATTCTGAAAAATAGAGGTACTTTCCTCTTCATATTTTCTAACATACCTCGTATACCATTGCAAAAACTCAATATCTAATAATTGCATTTTAAGTTTTAGAATATGCAGAACTATTTATAAAAAAAAAACTTTTTTCGTAAATAATAATAAAAAGTTATCCATATTGTACCAACTTTATAATAATAATAATAAACATAAAGTAAGAAGCAACATTATTATATAAAATAAGGCCAGCACAATTATACCCTTAACCTAAAGCATTGTTTTAAAGAGCCGAGCTTTTCGCTCGGCTCTTTAAAAACTCGAAAAAGGGCACTTCAATTTATTTTCAGAAAGCTTTAAATTTAACCCTTTGATGAAACAGAGGCTAATATTTTAAAATTCCTCTGCTGGTCTGGCTTAATTTGTGACGCGAGAATTCTGGTTAACATTGTTTAAATACAAGCATTGCAGCTTTGGTAAATTGTACAGCAAAAGTGGAATTATTTTTATAAATTTTTCTATACATTTTAAACACAAAGTCATATTATTATTTAGCATGTTCGTGAGAGAGTTGTACTGCACCAATTTAGGTGAGATATATTTTTTTCTACTACCTTCGTCAAAAATAGACATTTCCTCCCCCAGTATGAGGAAGGAATAGGAACTTTTTCTCCCGGGGAGGAAAAGTATACATATTTATACGAAAAAGGTTGAAACCTAGCTAACAATTCTTTTTTAATAATTTGTTCTTACCTTTTATACAGGGTGCGTTTATTAAAACTTACAAGTGGCTTTTTTCTAAACCACGGCAAATATCAAAAGAAAAATCAGTTTCTACAAAACCTGGGGGAAATATAAATGACGTAGTTGTCAAAACACCTCTATCAACCTGTAACATATTCGGTTTCTAAGGTATTACAGATCAATAATAGATGGGTAAAACATAAAGCATATTTCAAAAGCTCTCAGAGAGGTGCCACATAACTGATGTAGCCAATTAGGATTTTTAAGTGATTGGGGGTGCAGCTTAACAGGTTGATAGAGGTGTTTTGACAACTACGTCATTTATATTGTGACAACGTATTTTTCTTTAGCCAAATACGTCGCCTGGGGTGCGTAACTCGGATGGGGTATTGGGCACTTTAAACTCACTTTAAAAATAAATAAAAAAATATTATATTTTGCACTAAATAAAATTACAATTTTACCAGTAAAATATTGTCAACATCCCCCTTTCTTCCCTTAAACTCTGTGGACAATGGGAACACCCAGTATTTCTTCGAAGTCAGGATTCTACTCCCCGTCTTAAAATTTTGTTCTCCTTTAAATATTAAATTTTTTAGTATTTGTTTTACATTTCTAGGTAACTCGCTTGTTTAATGTTTTTGTTTTATTATTATAAGAGTAACCTAGAAAATTGTTTGATTTCTACTTTTTAAACCTTGACAATTCACGTATTGTTTTATGTACCAAATTTCCCAATGTTAAAGTAACCCAATTAAAATTTAAATTTCCCAAAAATGTATATTTTTAAAATCCCCAAAATGTATACTTTTTTATACTAGGTGTTCACATATGCCCCTTCCCTGAAAGCGTTGGACCCCAACGCTCTAAAAGCCTATCTAAAGATTTCCCCCTGGACCATTTTGGGTACCTATGTAGATATAATAAATATTATTTAAATTAATTTACAAATGTAACAAAGCACAATTACATTTCCGCTGCGTCGACATGTCATCAACCTGACCGTGGCCGATGTTACTGGGTTGATTCAGCATTTTTAACAGTGCATGTGAACGAACCATCCGGGGTTTGGTTGACGACCTCCAAAGTGTACTCGGTGTTAAGGTTAAGTGGTTCGGTGGTGCCTGGGTCCTCTGTGGTGTTGGATTTTTCCATTCTGTTCTTGTCCCGTAAGTACGAAAATATTTTAAATATTATGTAGATTAGTATTACTATGAATGTGCCACATGTCGTTGCAAATACTGCCGTGTGCTCCTTTGTTGCCCGCATGTCTTGCGCTGCTACCGGGTGTCCTAGAGAAATGACTGGTAGGTACTGTCTGTGAAAAACCAGGTAAATAAGGGCGGCTGTCAAGAGGATATTCCAAACTAGCATAATGCTGTGATTTTCGGTGTGCCATGTATACGTTTTTACGTCTTGATTGGTTTCTTTAATTTCTTTGGCTATATTTTTTATTAGGTTTCTGCTGGATGTTAGATTAAGATGCGGTATGCTGAGGGACCAATTGCTATTGAGGCATTCCTGGATGTTGTTGAACTTGGGTGGCTGTGGTGCTGATACGGGGTTCAGTACAAATGATCTTAGCGTAGTCCATCCCGCTGGAATTACATGATTTATTTTTAAATCTTCGCCTCCGTCCTTGCATGGGTATCTTTCAGGTATTAAAATTTCTTTGTTTACTTGTAGGCTGCATTGGCATGGAATGACAAGTTTGGCTGCCCCTGGTGCTGTTGTGATGTTACTGGGTACCGGTGTAGTGGATGTTCTGCACTTTATAACCATGTCCTTCGGGGGTGAGTGACTACAAATTCGTCGTTATTGACTTCTGTAATTACCAGTAGTGTTGATTGATGACACCGCATTGGACAGTGAGCCGTTAGATCTTCCACTGTAGTGCCATGGAACAGTTTTGTTGCACATGATGGACCCTTGAGGCTGTCTGCTGCGAACCTGGGTAAGTAGCATAGCTTATTTCCATAGGGTGAGCATAAATGTAGACCTGTACCAGATATCTGTCTTGTGCGTTGTATTTTATTGTTCTTTTCAGAAACTGCCATATACAGGGTGTCATGTTCAATAATGCAGGTTTGACCTTGCCAGGCAAATGGGTAGGTTACTAATTCATACATTTTCCACTGATGTTGTTTTTCATTTGTAGGTATCTTGATATGGATCACCAGTTCATTGTGGGTAAAGGTACATTCACATATGGGCAGTTCATAGTACTTCGATAGCTCTTGGAGTTGTAGTGTCAGTTCATGTCCATTTTTTCTTAATTCCTGTTCAAGATGTTCAAGGTCTTCCCTCAGGATGGATGGTTTTACGATGGTGATTGGAATTTGCTGCTGTTTGCATGCGTGCAGGACTTCTTGGTTCTTCATGGTTCTGGTAAGTTTCAAAATTTTTCTGGAGAAATCCAAATTAGTTTTCAGCGTAGCCATCATAAGGTTGTGTATATCCAGCTGCTCTTTTCTTGCTTGATTTGCCATGTTTTCAGCATATTTTTCCAAAATTTTAATTCTTGATTCTGTAATTTTTAGGGCTGTGGCTGTTTCCTCTTGGACCCGCTGCATCTGAATGGAGTCTTCCCCTATAGTTTGAATGGTGGTTTCCAAGCCTCTTGTGATCGACTGCATTCTTGCTTTTAGCACATTAGTGTCCATTACCATGGAGTCTAGCTTCTGTTGTGTGGCAACACCGCAGCACCAATGTGACGTTAACATTTTGAAATACTACTTGACGTCACTGGGCAAATGTACCATATGGAACTATCTTCTTGGGACCATGAGACCGGTGGACCATCAAAACTCACTTTGCATTAAAAACCAACTTAACTTATTTGATTAACTTAAATTAGTACGGGCATATCCCTAGGGATAGCCCGTACGGGGCTGAACTTAAACTTTAACTTTATAGTTTACTTCACTAACTGCTTGTTATCTGATAAACAATCCCCCTTTAATTTCTTTCTCTCTTCTTTAAATATCAAATTTTCCAGTATTTGTTTTGCATTTCTAGGCGACTCCGCTTGTTTAATATTTTTGTTTTATTATTATAAGAGTAACCTAGAAAATTGTTTGATTTCTACTTTTTAAACCTTGACAATTCACGTATTGTTTTATGTACCAAATTTCCCAATGTTAAAGTAACCCAATTAAAATTTAAATTTCCCAAAAATGTATATTTTTAAAATCCCCAAAATGTATACTTTTTATACTAGGTGTTCACATATATTCCCCCAGGTTTTGTAGAAACTGATTTTTCTTTTGATATTTGCCATGGTTTAGAAAATATAGCCATTGTAAGTTTTAAAAACGCACCCTGTATATAAGTAATACTGATCAGAAGCCTAACTAATGAGATTATTCAGAGACAACAATGAGACGAGCAACTAAATGTTAATAAATTATCCGAGAGAGAGATAGCTGCTGGGCCTTCCTTGTCTGTCTTCAAGGAAGGTAAACGCAGATGGCGCGTGAGTCGACTTTATCGTTTGCCCGCCAAATTCAAATTATATAGCTGTGCTATTTTTGCCCTTAATGTTAGGTACTTGTTTTTGTTTCCTATTAATATAAAATATTGGGGTTTAGTTCAATAATTACACACACCTAATTAAAAATGTCATTTATTTGGTTTTATAAAGATTTTTTCTTACAGATAACCATGTCAATATTACCTTAAATTATCTATTGAAAAGCACAAATTTAATATATACACTGTGATCACTAATAAAAGTCAATATTCAAAGTCCAATTAAAGGTAAAAACCACGAAACACACAATTTTTCACAGAAAATGTAAACAAGCTGTCCAAACAAATCGGCCATTGAAAAATATCAAACACAAATATCGAATAACATTTCGGCGTGACTGCCTGAGGCGACGTTGTCAAGTTAAAAATATTCGATTCATGGTATATTTTCTTTCTCTTAATTAGATGTGAGCCAAAAAGGACATTAAAGTTTACATGCAGAAATTGTAAACAACTTATCAACCAGGGCAAAGCGATGATTACTCCATCTACGATAGCCTGCCATGATGAAAGACAAAGACATATTTATTGGAACTTGCGTTAAACCAGAAAGAGATAAATACAATGGACAAATTGTTAGGACCAGTTACTCGTCTCATTGTTGTCTCTGGATTGTTAACATCTTCTCTCGTAAACGTGCAGGCTTTTTTGACTTAAATTCAGAGGCTCGTCTCTTCAGATACCCAAAACATGTCCATTGGTCTTATGGTTTCGTGGCTGTAACCCCTACGATTTTTGGCACAATGTTTAAAAATTACATGTAAAACATTGTGGTAAACTAGTTCGACAAAAAAGTGACGCGTGTGCCCAGTCCGACACCCGAAGCATTTGTTTGGTTTATTGTCCGTTTTTTCTATAAAACAAAAAGTTTTTCCATCAATTAAATTTTCTTCATCGGATGATAAATGTGTTATTGGGAGACGCGTTTAATCTAGTATTTTTATTTTATTATTATTTATTATATTTTAATTATTAACAACACATTCTGGTGTTGCTTAAGACGCCACTGGACTAAATAAATATAAATAAAATGAAAAACTCTGCCAATTGTTAATAAAATGAAATAACAGATATCGTATCCGTGGTAGCGCAGCGAATATAGTCTTTGTTCCTTAGGCTTGAAAGCCCGGATTATATCCCAGGCCTGAAAGACATTTTTAGGTAGCTGTTATTTAGAGAATAGCCTCCGTGATGGCACTAGCGCATTGTCCAAAAGGTGCTGTAAAATGCAAAAACTGCATGTTTCAGTGTTTGAACAACGTTGACGGAACGGGAAAAAAGATGGGACACCCGCGGTACTCTAGTAGGTAGGCGTAAGCTTTCGTAAGCTATCTCAAAGATAAAAATCCCATATTATCTACTTTTTTGCCAGAAAACTATATCGCCTTCTTTTTGTTTTAGGTAAGACGAGTTCTACAGTTTAACAACATACAAATAAAAACTTAAGGTAAGTACAAATACATTAATTTAAGTATTATGACTTAACAAACAGATTCGAAGGCGCATCAAAAATTTCTTTAAATATAAAGAAAACAAATTATAGGTTGCATTTCCAATAATACTTATTAGGGTTGCATAAAGGAACTTATTATTTGAAACATTTGTTTTTTCAGGCAGCGTAGAAAAAAAAACGGGTTAAATATCTAAATACTCGACACCTACGGTACTCGGGTACTTAGGCAGCCTTCGTGAGCTGTCGCAAGGAAAAATATGTAATGAAAAATTATTTTCTAATTTTTAGTTCGGTTGCATATAAAAGCGTGTTTTTTAGTTTTTTTAAACTATTATTTATTTTTCATTTTTTAGTTCGATATATCAATTAGATTTCTGCGGACATGTGATATTGAAATGTTTCACGAACTATTTCGTAACCTAATCATTTCATTTAAAGCTTCACTGTTACATGGAGTTTCAGAACGCAACTACTCCGAACAAGTTTCTGTCAGCCTTATGCTGAGAGTACTCCCGAAACTGCACATATGCGCAGATCGCGCACTAGCTCTTTCTCTGTTACTCTCCTACAGAAAATCTATAAAGGAATTTATTTATCCTGGCGATCCTAGTCAGGATAACGGGATACTGTTTGCAGATTATTGCATTGTCATGGGTCCTTGATACGTGTGCAAAGATTCAAAGAAATCGAATCGCTGGAAGTTGGTGAAAATTAAGCTTAAAGATTCCGTTACATACATACATACAACCCAAGCTAATAAAAGCGTGTTAAAAACCATTCACTAAGGCTTGCATAAAGTTTTAGTACTAGGGACTTGTCTATAATGTATAATTCGGCAGAAGTTATTTTCTTCCAGATAGGTGCAGTATGACGTAATGAACCTAAAAACACAATATACTTACAAATATGGCGAACGGAAGTGCCGCCATTTTGCGAAAACTGTTTGGGCCTGAATCTCCGTAACCGTGCAATTATGACTCACAATAATAAAGACCTTTATTACAAATAAATAATCTTTTTTGTTCAATAATTTTTTTATATCACTTACAATTAACAATTTATAAAATTCTTACTGTTTGTTTATTTGATTTTTTGACAGATATCTCTTCTAATAATTGTTCAAACAATAAATTGCTAATAACAAAACTTTCTTCTCTAAAATTAATATTTTCGAAGGTATAACGCGTTAATTTCAAAAATCTTGTGACTGGACGGTTAACGTCAGCTGGGCCTGAACACTTCATCCAACATCTGACCAGGTATTACTATGGTTTCTATTCTCGAGAGGTTGTAGAAAATTTATCGATTTAAAAGTTTGATTATAGGCAATTTATTTTTAAACATTTTTGTAAAGAGATTTAAAGAGATCGTGAACGGTAAGTGATACGAAAAACAAGTATGGAACAAAAAAGTTAGGAAATTTAATTATCTAAAATAAAGACTCTTATAACTCTAGAGCCATTTTTTGTTGTTAATACGGTTCAAAACATTCTTAAATATTACATTTTCTTGCTAAACGGTGACGTCATGTACGTCGCATATATTTAACCGTGTTTGAATATATCCCAGCTAAAAAAGGTACTTCTGTCCGATATCAATAAAGTGAGGCGTTTTCAAGGACAACAACATTTTGATTAAATAGGGTTGTATTTAATAATTTTGTCGGTTCGTCATAGGCTTCCTCTTATTTTATGCATTTCCTAGCTTTAATTATCGAAGATTATGAGACCCTCCACAATGCTGCAACATTATTTTTAGGTTTCGTAAAAATAAAAAAATCTTGAATAACCCATTGTTTTTAGATGTCCCTACTAAACAAAACCTTGTTTTAGTTGGAAACGCTTTAATTTATTACACTTACTCTCACAGAAGTACCTTTTTTAAGCTAAGGATTTGAGCTACCCAAAAATACTTATTACATTTTTTTTCACGTGTTCTATACGAATCCGAGAGATTACCCACATATTCTTGGACACCATGTATATTATCTTTTCACTGCGCTGAAATAACATTTTTTTTTATTTAATATTTATTATTGTAATAAAAAAATAATACATTTTAAAGAGCAAAAACAATATTAATAAAACGAAGAAAATGCGGAATATTTATCTTTGGGACCTTTTGAATTTTATAAAAATAATTTATGAAAAAATAATTTTACTTTTGTTTCTTTGAGTCGTCTTAATAAATTTAAATTATTTAAGAACAACAAAAAGGAAAAATGTTTTAATAAGGTTTTTTTAATAAAGAAAATGTTGTTTTATCAGATATGAAAAGTTTTTTGTACGTATCGTAAATTATGTAGCTTACTAAATTTAAAATCGGTAAAGCGTACTTTGTAGATAAATGAAAATTAAAAAGATGTGCGCTTCGTACATTTTTCTGTTACGAAAAAATATTATTTAATTTTTTCTTTGTTCCAATTGCAAAATTAACTTTTATAATTATTTGACAGCAATTTACTTAAAATGTTCATCTTAAGATTTATTGTGAACACCTAGTATAAAAAAGTATACATTTTGGGAATTTTAAAAATATACATTTTTGGGAAATTTAAATATAATTGGATTACTTAACATTGGGAAATTTGGTACATAAAACAATACGTGAAGTGTCAAGGTTTAAAAGTAGAAATCAAACAATTTTCTAGGTTACTCTTATAATAATGAAACAAAAACATTAAACAAGCTGAGTTGCCTAGAAATGCAAAACAAATACTGAAAAATTTAATATTTAAAGAGAACAAAATTTTAAGACGGGGGAGTAGAATCCTGACTTCGAAAAAATACTGGGTGTTCCCATTGTCCAAAGAGTTTAAGGGAAGAAAGGGGGATGTTGACAATATTATACTGGTAAAATTGTAATTTTATTTAGTGCAAAATATAATATTTTTTTATTTATTTTTAAAGTGAGTTTAAAGTGCCCAATACCCCATCCGAGTAACGCACCCCAGGCGACGTATTTGGCTAAAGAAAAATACGTTGTCACATTATTATTAAAAAATAATAGAAATTATTAAGCTGGTAAAGCTTGAATTAAGTACAATCTGTACATCGTAAATACGATATATAATTATATATATATGTATATATATAACAAAAATATCCTAAATTTAGTGGGGATGCGGTCATGTTTACGGCCTAGGTTAAGTAAAACTCTTTTTCATTTGTCAAGCTTTCGAGATATATTCAAATCTTTCTCAATACATCTACAATAATTTAAAAGAACAAAAAAAAAACCATTAGTGGCTTTTTTAAGACTAAATTTATGATACTACTCACCGAATCGGTTTTCTCATAGAAACAGGAAATTCTTATCTGAATCGGACTCATCTCCCGCTCACACAGACTATTTTCATAGTTGCTTAATTGTATTTGTTACATTTGATGTGTAAAATCTTTCTCGTGGTAATTTAGTTCTCCATTTCGTGGAATTATTGAAGTAAAAGAAAAAAAAATAAAAAACTTACACGACTTGAAAAAAGAAACGGTAAAAAGAACAATGTTTTTTTGATTTAAATTTTAAGTCAAATAGAACTGTATTTTATAAGAAGTACTTACATTATTTTGACTCACTCTTACCCCTTTTCTTTACAACATAACCATTTCGGGCACCCTGTATAACTAAAAAAAACACATGTTTACCTTAATCGCTTTTTCCCAAAAGCAAATACCGTGTAGGTTTTCTATTCCCTAAGCATCAACCAAGTTTATGAACAACTTAACCGAAGAAAAACACAAAAAAAAGACAACAGTAAAAACGCCCATATTAACCCTTCCATTAGTATCGTGGAACGTGCCTTGGAGAGCGAAGTGGACATGGAGTTTGGAGAGATATCGCAGGTATTTGGGTTTTACCATAGGCAATGTGACATATAGTGACAGACATTTGTGAGATCTTGATTTGCCCGTTATTTTGGGGTTTTCGTAAGATTAAAAACTAGTAATTTATGTAGCAAAGGCGTATATACCGGGTGTTGCTCCGTCGAGCGGGACATAGGGAATCCCATGTAAAATTTGAAGTAGTCAAATATTGGCTCCCCTAATTATTTTAGAAAAAATGCTATTAGGATTTATTGAAGAGCACAATAAGTTCCACCCAAAATAAAAACTTTGAGCATTTTTCAACCAACCAGTAAAGAGTAAACTGCTTAAACACTTCTGCAACGTAGTATCTCATTATGCACCCTGTACTCTAGAAATCAATAATAAAACCACCATATCGACTTATCAGTGACAATTTAGATCATTAATTTATAATGTCATTGCCAACACTGAACAATTTTATACGGGAATTTTTAAAAGAATCCTCGCATTTCAATTTAGTTTACAGCTAATTCCAACACATGCACTCACAGTTACGCAAGACAATAAAACAAATTTGTCTAAATTTAGAAAACAATTTATGACGAAAATATCAGGATTTAATCAAATGATCAAATATTCCTCCATTAACTGCCAGAAAATAACCCAAACGATTATAAAACTCAGTTCTTACGGTGGCTAGTTAGTACATCGATATTCTGGCACATTCAGCGGAAATAGCATTCCTTAGCTGGTCTAAATTTTCATATTTTTATTGGTATTAAGCTTAGTTTTTAAATGTCCTCATAGGAAAAAATCGTTCGGCGAAAAATCCGAAGACCTGGCTGGCCAAGATATTGCGTGGTTCGGGCCTATGATGTCGTTATTAAATGCGTTGTTCAAGTATTCGCGCATAGCTCTGGTACTGTGTGCTGGGCAGCCATCCATTTAATACCAAATCACTTGATTTTCACGAGCAAGGTTGTTCAAAGCAGGCAAAATTTGTTTCTCTAAAAGTTCCAGAAAGTATTCCGCATTTAAATTTCGGTAAAGGAAAAATGGTCCAAGGATATGGTGGCCGAAAATTCCCGCAAAAACATTAGTTTTTGTGGATATTGAGTCCTTGTCTCAACAAATCGGTTTTCGTTACTCCAGTACCGGCAATTTTGAATTTTGGGTTCGTTGTTCAATGTAAAAGTGCATTCGTCAGTAAAGCAAATATTTTGTAAAAACCTCCATCATCTCAAAGCAAAATTCCTGTCGTATTTCGTTTCCATCTCTTAATTCTTGGTGTCTTTTGTATTTGTAAGCGTGGTAATTACATCTTTTTAAAATTCGAGATATTGTGGTGTGGTCTTTTCCAGTAATGTCCTCCTGTTGTCTCGTGCTAATTTTTCCTTCGGCCTCCTCTACACAAAGTATCACGTCTAAATCCCTCTCGTTTTGTACAATTTGTCTCTGATTTTCACGTCGATTTCTTTCACATTTGCAATTATTGATTACTATGCCTGTAGTTTCAACTTTTTTTTATCGTCCGTTCTATAGTCGCTTACAAACTCCAATAATGTGCATTTAAATTTAATAACCATTCCTTGTATTATCTTTTACAAGAAGTTTGTTTAGTGACCAAGAAGATTTTTTGGTAATTCAAATCCCTTATTTATTTAATACAGCATAATTTTAAGTTGATCCTGTTTAGTAAATCACTATGTTTATATAGAATAGTTGAAGCTGGTTTGAGTTAAAGCGGCTTTAAAAGTGGCTTAAAAAAGCGATATTAACGCGCTTGAAAGTGACTTGAATCGTTCAAGTCAAGCCGATTAGAAACACGATATAAACGATTCAAGCGGGCTAAATAACTGCCTAGCTTCAGATGAATGCTTTCTCGAACGTCATCATTGTCAATTTTATATATGATTTTGATATTTTTATACAAAATATGAGTGGAAAAAGAGGTGAAAAAACTTACGCCAACAACAGCAAACAAAACGGGACAAGTTAAAAAGTGAGGTTTGTTTTTATTTAATGTACACTGTAAAGTTGGATGCAAAACTGCCGCATGCGTACGACGATGGCCTGAAATGTGCTTGACCTCGATTTTCAATCGACTTTCAAGTCACCGAAATAAACACGTAGACTTGGAAATCGCTTCAAAGCCGCTTTGTTTTCAAGCCAGCTTAAACTATTCGATATAAACGTAGTAAATATTTACAAATTAAGTTTTGCCAACTGTACATGGGCATTTGCACATAATCGAAGCTCCATACTGGGGGGTTCAATATAAACCAATTTCTAAAGTAGACTTTTAAATTCTATTGGAAAAAACAACAAATTTTGCCCTGTTAAAATACCGCGTACATAGAACCCCATTGTATTTCACTAAACAAATTCCGGGTGTATATTCCTTTAAAAATACCGTATTATAATCCGAATTTATACGCAGCATCACCCTAATCCTTTTTATACCCGCCGATAAACGGCGAAACGCTAATGGTCGACCGTAAACCCGAAATTACGATCGTAGCGTTCCGGTAAACTTTCACGAAAGAAAAACATTTTAAATGGGAGCACGTTCGCTTTTTATTGGCTTTAAATTTTTATGTTTCGCAGATTGACCGAAAATAAATGATTGTTTCTAAGTTTGTAGGTTAAGTGTAAAGTTTTTTGTGTCATTTAATGTTAAAACTGAAAATTTGTGTAGCACAAAAGTGGAAAATCCGGTAACGGTACCTACATCACTTAGTGTATTCCTTTTACCTTGTAGAACCGTTCTCTGAACTGTCAATAGTGTTAAGAACGGTTCTACAATATGAAAAAATGTCAAAACATTGTAAAAGGAACACTTATGGTATCGTTCCGGGCGGTTCTGGAGCATAAAAGGAATCACAGCAACTGCAAGCAATGATTTGCTTTTCGAGCTAGTGTTACGCTGAATAACACTTGTGCTCCTCTTTTTTTAGGATTTAGCGGCTAAAATTTATCAGTTTTTCTAGGGCATTTTAGCATGAAAGAAGAATGCTAAGTGGTTCTTCGCGTAGAGGAAAAGGTTTTAATTTTGCTGACTGTCTGAAGTATGTTGAAGCTTTTGAGCTTTTGGAGGGTGTTAGAAGACCTAAGAAGTGAGTTAGAAGACTGCAAATTTCGCTGAAAAGCAATCTTTGCAGAGCTCTGGCTTCCGCCGCGGTCGCAGTCAGACCGATGGATGGAGTGGGCGGGGCTTGTGCAATAGACGTCGAGAATATCAGAGGGTGCGGACGGAGGACTGAACGGTTTTTAGGTTTTCGGGGATTGCGAGAACGTATTTTGTAGAATTCAGGGAAGAAAACTGAAATTGACCTTTGAAGACTGGATTCGGTCTTGGGGTTATGGAAGTTTTTTAGGAGAGCTAAGAATGCATGCAAAAGGATGGGAAAGTGTGTTTTTGTGGTGTTTGTATGTGTATGGAAGTGTGCATGATGTTAAAGAACTTGGTCTCTAAGATTTGAGTTTGTGTTATTTTCTTTAGGTAAATAATCAAAAATTTCATGTATGAGTGAGTTTGTGTAGATGTCTGTTTTTGAAAAGAAACTTTCGTAAACCTACATCACTGCTAAATTCTTCATACCAGACTTCTTTTAGATACCAAAATTTGTAAATGCCTTTTAATCGGTTAACAAGATATTTAAGAAACGGAGTATTAATTCAATAAACGCGACTTTTATTATTTAAAGGAAACCAGAACTTTTTTTTGAAACACCTCTGCACTATAAAAAGTTGGGGTAAATTTTCAATGAAAATACAATACCCTTTAATGTAAATAATTATATGGTATATTTTACATTACATTTACACTTATCATGTAAAATATAATATTTAAAAACTACTGTTTATTGCAATTTTACATTAAAACTACACATAAAACAAAATTTAACTTTTTAAATTCTAGAAAATTCAATCAGAAATGTAAATTTACAATAATAATACATATGTGTAAATTTTCACTGATTTTTCAGCAAAGACCAGTGCGAATTGTCGCCATGACGCTATCGTTTTTAAGTTAGGTTTATAGTTAGTGCAATCGCTGTCTAGTACCATATTTTAGCTTTGTTTGGCCAGTGGCGTTGCGTGAGCAAAACTAGGCGTAGGCGAAGTGGTGTCCGCGAGCCCTCTTTCGTTGACAAATGATCCTGGAAAAAAAAATTTAGAAGCAAGAAAAAGTCTTACCCCTTTGTCACTTTCCATTACACATTTCAATTACAAGCCAGAATAAAAGTCTGCACCCTTTCATTTCTATGTTCTGTCCGTATGTCACATTTCATACCTTTACCTTGCCGCCAAACCCCTCCAGGCGCGGGGCCGTAGGAGACCGCCTACATCGCCTACGCCTAGATCCGCTACTGTGTTTGGCATAACAAAAGTTATAGCTAGTTTTAACGTTTTCTGTCAAAAAACCGTTTGGCATAATCAGTGTAATTCAGGACTAGATCTGTGGTATTCAGTCCTCGGTATAACTACATTAACTCAACTACACTATTTCAGAGGTCGTGAAGTTAGGAATATTTTCTTAAAACGATAATTCTTGTCGAAGAGGTCTTTGGACCACTCGTACGAACAAGTATAAAGAACAAGCAACTCAAATATGTAAAAATTTTAATTCATTTGTTTATAAATAAATGCCTTTTTACATTTTTAACATTTGTTATATAACTTAGTTAAACACGCTTGGCATCAAAATTTTTTAAACCATTTTAAACTTATTTCCACTTATTAGTCCTACACTACACTACAGTACACTACACTACACTTTACCCCTTGCCAAACAAAACTTTTATGCCAATTTTGTTTGATTTAAAAATGTGATTGACCCAAGATGTGAATTCAGCCTTTAAAATGTATAGTATGTTTACTTTTTAAGTTAGGTACTCAAAAATAAGAATAGTTTGTTAGACGTGTTTAATAGTGTACATGAATAAAAAATAGTATACTACATAACAAGTGTCGAAAGTGATATATTGTGTGAAAATCACTTTTGGCACGAGTCATGTACAAAATTTTCTAATTTAATTAGAAACTGCAATGTTTTAAATTGATAATGAATAACTAAAATTTTGTCGCTTTAACTTCAAAATAAAAGTTAGCTACTGCTGTATAAATACACAAAATTTAATAACTTCATTTTAGTAACAAATAAGTAATTTACGACTTTATAAAAATTGGAATTTTAAATTTTGCGCCATTACTACACATGCTGCAATGCTCGCAGCGCCTTTCGAAACGCAACCCAAATAACCGTTGTTTTGAATAAAGTTCTAATATTCGACTACAGATGGCGCCACTACACTTAATTTCCCAGTTAAAGAGTTGGAAAAGCCCTTATATCTTTAAAAATACGCCCTTTAGGTTAAAACGGGAATTTTCTTGTTCAAGGGGGATAAAGGGCTATCACACTATATAAGGCCCTATATCGTATCGGGACTCCTTTTTAAGTTTTATCGACACGCACATTTTATCAACTTAGTTTTATTATATAAAATGATATTCATTAACATTAAAGAAATTGGAGCGAATTCTTTTATTTTAAATATTTCTGTTTCCATTTGTCTAAAAATTGCTTAGACAAATAGAATTAGATTTTAATTGACTAGTCAAATAGCTTTTGCCTAGGCAATTAAAATTTAAAAATGAAAAACACTTTTCCCGGCAAATAGCATTTCCCTAGACAAAAGCTATTTACCTAAAACTACCATCGACATAATATGCAAGACATAGTTTATACCATAAACAACATGTTCTTAAAAAACAAAAAAATAATGTTAATTTTAATTTTAAACACAATCTCCCGAATTTTCTTCCCCTGACAATTACGCTATGCTCAGTGAGTCCCCTTCGAAAAGGGAATAATTATAATTTTAAATTTTAAATATGTTTCGCAAAAGTTTTAAGTATATACACATTTTCTCAAATTTATGCAGCATCAAGCAGGGAGTTTCGGCAATTTTCAGAATTCTAATTATTTTAATTATACGAATATGAGGGGCGGTATTTTAATCAAAATTATTTTTTGTTCATTACGTAAGGCAACAAAGAGTTTTAAATTAAATGTTAAGGATATTGCATACAGGGAGGTTGTGTGGGTTAGAACAATTTATTTAAAATTTAGTGGTTTGTATTTTGGCGTTTTTTTATGGTAAATTTATTTATGTGTCAACGAGCTTATTAGTTTATTATTTTAATATATTAGACTTGGTATATGTAAATGGTATAAAAGAGAAGATTTTTCGCATAATTTTCACTTACCAGTCGCTTCCGATTTAACCGGAAGTGGTTCATATTTTAAATTTTAAAATAGGACACCCTGTATATTATAATCATTTTCGGATTCCTGAGATTATTGTAAATTAAAACATTATGGTATTTCAAGAAGTTTTTAGGCCTATTTAATTTTTTCAAAGCCATTTTTAATACTGCATCTAGGTGGCTATGACTGGACTCCACAGAACTCTAAAAAAGAGTTTTGTGCTGGGCTCCCTTTAATCTACAGACCCCAGGTGATATTAGAAAAATAAAATCGCAAATTTTTAGTGTCTAGCATGAGAGCTTTATAGGAAAACAAGTAGGGTAGGGCGGGGCTAGTTGAGCATTTTTTCACTTGATCGGTTCTAGCTCCTCAAAAATAAGTTTTAATGGCTTATAATGCATACTGATGGAATAGCAATTTATCCCTTATTAATAGTGTCCATAGTAATTTCTTTCTAATAAGTCGAAATTAGGAGCTACATCTATTTTAATGTAGATAGTCAAGTATGCCCAAGGTACCCCATAGATGAGGTAAGTTGAGCATGGGTATGGGGCTAGTAGAACACTTAGAAAGTAAAGTCAAATTATGGCTTGAATATTGATACGTTTACAATAAAAATACATTTTGACAATTTTCTTTATATATTTATAATCATACAGTGAGGAAACAACAAATCTCATTAATAAAACAGCAACGTACCTAGCTTAGGTTAACTATTGAATTTAATACCTAACAATTCATCTTCGATTTTTAAACTTTTTGAGCAATTTTATTTTGCTTCTCTTGTAATGCCTTCTGATTCTGTTAAAATTGCAGCTATTCTCTATCTTCTGTTTAATTTGGCTAATTTTCTTGGACCAGCCTTTGGGTATGGTCGAACTATTTCCAGATAAAGTTTATAAGTTAGATAGGCTCGTTTTCTTTGTTGCTTGTACAAAGTTCGGGTTGCAGCCTTTTTTAAATCTTGAGCAGAGTCTAGTAGTCTTACTGTTATAAGTCCATATCCTAAAAAATAAAACAAAACATTTTATACTTAAAACCGTGGGGTTAGTTGGGCAACTGTAGCTCAACTAACCCCAACCTGAAATTTTAAAGGAAAAGTAAATTTACTAAAAAACCGGTTGGAATTATATCCAAAATCTTTATACATATTAAAACTACAATAAATTTACTTAAGATTAACACTTACCTGATTGACGACGGAATACATTTAACTATCACAGATAAAATTTGTCGGCTTGCAATTATTTTACTTTTTAATCACTAAAGAAACAATGTGCACGGATACTTTTCTCGATCGCCGCGTCACCACTAATGGTCGCACAATGAGTTCCCTTCGCGCAACCCCTTCTTTATGCTATTTGATGATTTCGCGTGCGGTCGATAGTTTTTGAGATATTTTAATTGCCCAACTTACCTCTATGCTCAACTAGCCCCGCCGTACCCTACTTGGACATGTACTTAAAAAAAGTGTTATAAAGTATCCGACGATTCCAATTTATTTGCGATTGGATTAAAAATGAGAACATAAATATCACGGCCACCTAGATGCAATATTAATAAATGGTTCTTAAAAAATCAAATAGGCATAAAAACCTTTACAAGTGTCAAATTCCTATTTAGAATAATTGTCTCAGGAGGCCAATAATGTTAAAATATACAGAGTGGTCCATTTAAAAATTTGAAAATATAAGCATTTTCGGCTAAACCAGAAGTAATCGGAAAGCAAAAAATATGCGAAAACTCTCCTTTTCCCATACTATTCATCTATTAGGAATTCAAATTAAGGAGCACTGTGTTGCAATTCGGTCAAACAGCTGATAAAAATGGGTATCTAGATTTAATTTGGCGAAGAATATTTACATAAATTACCTGATTAGTTATTAAATTTCACGGAAAATATTAGGCATCATTATCTGACCACCTAAATAACACAAAGCAGGATAATAATCAGTTTTTCGAGAAACTTTATACAATATGAGCAACGCTGTTTGGTTCATCGGCAGGCAATAGAATAACAAAACAAGCACTATTAGTCACGCATGTTTACATGCCGGGATTTAGTTAGATTGTCTTTTTTCCTCACATTGCCTATATATTATGTTATTTAACTGAACCTGTATATCCATAAAGCGTAAGTTCTTCATTATTTAAAATTGAACTGCAGATAAACCAAAACTGACTTCGCACGTTTTGCTTTTTTACGAAATCCATGATGGCAACCACTTAAACGCTTAACACTAGTTGTAGACTAACTATTTTGTGAGGTGCGGAAGTGAATAGTCTACCCTTCTACAAACAAAGCACTGCCTACCCACATGTCTTTAAAAACACTTTCTAATCACCAACAAACACCAGAAAATACAAAAAAAACGCAATATAAGCTTTATTTGATCACTTTTGGCTTTCCAAATTGTCAAATGACAGAAACCAACAGAAATGACAAACCAAAGGGGGCGTCACCCACAAGCGTTTAGGAAAAGTTCATTCATGTTTTATTTTCGATGGAGTAAAAATCCCTGGGCGGCGTTGCCGGCATTAACAAATAATCACGTATTTTCAGAATTTTGCTTTTTTAAAAAAGATTATAACTTATAATATTTGAACATATTTTTTTATTATGATATCTAAAAATGATAAAAATATATGTATTGTTTATTTAAAAAGTTATATTACAAAATTCTTTTGGCTTATTCAACAACTACTTGTGGTTAGTAAGTTTAGAGTGGAAAAATTAAATTTGGCAAACCGCATTTTAGCGCTTTTACTGTGATGTATTGATGACAACAGCTCAAACGTAAACAAACCTGGTCCATACGTCGTTGGGTTGAGATTTTAAAAGGGGTGACAAACTTTAGGTCCTCACTATATATAAATCTAGTACATAAATAAATAGGTCGCTACATTTTTAACGTTATTAGAGAACACTCTGTATATATATGTTTTAAATTTTTATAGCAGAATTCTACCATGTAGTTAAGCACCACAATTCATAAAACTCCTGTATTTGTACCATACATACTCATCGCTATAGCATCCAACTTTAATTTAAAACAACTTCCTTTCCTTACATTAAGTTTATATTTGTTTACTTAATTTTTACACTTTTTTTTGCTTTGTTCAGCTTCATACCTAACTTTAAACAGCTGTACGCCAATAACTCTTAAACTTCCAACACCTTCAATAGCTTTAAAAACTTTACCGTGCTTCATGCACCAAACGGTCTAAGACTAATTATGAAACTTTTAATAACTGGATAATGAAAAGTTTTTAATGACAAACTAGTTGTCTTTAGTTTAATGGTTTAAAGTTAAATGAGTAAAAGAGAGAAAAAACAGTGTCTTTACCCATCGAGTAAGAAAGGGCGATCAGTTCATGCTAGATCAGCTCTAAGCTGGTGTGGGACTGCGTAATCGCCTTGTAAGAGGTGGGTGCGTCCAACAAGCTAACCAGCCACCAGGGCAATGAGGAAGCCGATAAACTGGCAAAGGAGGGTGCTGGCAGGGCAATGGTAGGCTTCGAGCCCTACTGTATTATTCCGTCATGCCAAGTAAGGTCATCTATTAGATCATGGATCATGAGGATATCCCAAGACTGGTGGATAAGAACACCAGGACAGCGTCAGGCGAAAAAATTAAGGCATACACGCCGAAATTTACGAAAGACCTTCTGAATTATAACCGGAAGGCAGTAAGAATCATAGTGGGTCAACTAACAGGTTACTGCGGACTGAATAAACACCTGGAAACAATAGGCCTGGCAGAAGAAAACCTATGCAGGTTCTGTCAGGAAAAAAAGAAACCGCAGAACACATATGGTGCTACTGTGAAGCTCTTTGTCGTCTGCGGTTTGAAAGGCTGGGTGAGAAAAAACCTAAAGCAGCAACATTAACCAAGGAGTCAAGCTTGTGGAGTCTGATTAAAAGACCGGCTCGGATAGTGTGCTCTAACATAGGGATGAAGGATACATAATAGGCGCGTTCTGCAATTGCCTCTTAGATGCGAGGAGATTTTGTTAACGTCATTTCACATGAGAAGAAGCGATCGGCAATTAACAAACGCAAATAAAATATCCAGATGAAAATACATAACCTCGTTTTTTACTTTGCTGGTATTTATTGCTTGCCTATTATCAGTGACAATTACCAAAGCATTTACAATTGTTTGTTAAGTTAGTTTTTGGTTAAATTTTAAAAAGTCATAACTAATTTAAAAATAAAAAAAAACTATAATTACATTGCATTAGTCATACTGCAAAGGTAAAACAAAACTATTTCCTAATTAGTTAACTAGTATCCAAATCACTATGAAAATCACTATGAAATGCTCCTTACTTCCTCGCACGATTATTTCGAGAGTACAGAAAAGGTACACTAGGTATCTGGGTAATTTTTAAAGTACCGCCATTTTGTATGTGCCAAAGATATTAACTTTATATTCTAGGGTTATAAAGTACTTGTCAGGAGCTTTAAAATGATGTATCACTCAACCCCCTCTCCTCATTTAGGAATTTTGACGTGATAGCCCTGGAGCTAAAGGGGGTAAAGGAACGCTGTCCAATTTTTTGTAAAAACGTTCCCCCTCAATAAATATCTGGACATGTTTCGGTGATTTTCTTAAATAACTTGAGTGGTAAGTTTTTAAATAAACACCCTGTATAACTCAAGATCATAAAAGCGTGTTAAAAATGACCCAGCGCATATAAGAACAAAGTTTTATAATTTTACAAACATATGTTTAGAAAGTCACGATTTTAAAGTGACCTATTTTTTTTTGCTTGGCAGTGTATTTTATCTAACTTCCAAAAAAAAATGTCTGAAATTCAGATTGTCATATTCCGTATTTTGACGATTTCAGAGCCAAATAACATGACTCTTATTTCTAAATTCAACCCGAAATGTTTAGAAAGTACGATTTCTAAATGACCTATTTTTTTGCTTGGCAGTGTATTTTATCTAACTTCCAAAAAAAAAGGTCTGAAATTCAGATTGTCATTTTCCGTAGTTTTATGATTTCAGAGCCAAATAACATGACCCTTATTTCTAAATTCAACCCGAAATATTTAGAAAGTCACGATTTCAAAGTGACCTATTTTTTTGCTTGACAGTGTATTTTATCTAATTTCCAAAAAAAAGTTCTGAAATTCAGATTGTCGTTTTCCGTATTTTTAGGATTTCAGAGCCAAATAACATGACTCTTATTTCTAAATTCAACCCGAAATGTTTAGAAAGTCACGATTTCAAAGTGACCTATTTTTTTGCTTGACAGTGTATTTTATCTAATTTCCAAAAAAAAGTTCTGAAATTCAGATTGTCATTTTCCGTATTTTTAGGATTTCAGAGCCAAATAACATGACTCTTATTTCTAAATTCAACCCGAAATGTTTAGAAAGTCACGATTTCTAAATGACCTATTTTTTTGCTTGGCAGTGTATTTTATCTAACTTCCAAAAAAAAAAGGTCTGAAATTCAGATTGTCATTTTCCGTATTTTTAGGATTTCAGAGCCAAATAACATGACTCTTATTTCTAAATTCAACCCGAAATGTTTAGAAAGTCACGATTTCTAAATGACCTATTTTTTTGCTTGGCAGTGTATTTTATCTAACTTCCAAAAAAAAAAGGTCTGAAATTCAGATTGTCATTTTCCGTATTTTTAGGATTTCAGAGCCAAATAACATGACTCTTATTTCTAAATTCAACCCGAAATGTTTAGAAAGTCACGATTTCTAAATGACCTATTTTTTTGCTTGGCAGTGTATTTTATCTAACTTCCAAAAAAAAAAGGTCTGAAATTCAGATTGTCATTTTCCGTATTTTTAGGATTTCAGAGCCAAATAACATGACTCTTATTTCTAAATTCAACCCGAAATGTTTAGAAAGTCACGATTTCTAAATGACCTATTTTTTTGCTTGGCAGTGTATTTTATCTAACTTCCAAAAAAAAAAGGTCTGAAATTCAGATTGTCATTTTCCGTATTTTTAGGATTTCAGAGCCAAATAACATGACTCTTATTTCTAAATTCAACCCGAAATGTTTAGAAAGTCACGATTTCTAAATGACCTATTTTTTTGCTTGGCAGTGTATTTTATCTAACTTCCAAAAAAAAGGTCTGAAATTTAGATTGTCATTTTCCGTAGTTTTATGATTTCAGAGCCAAATAACATGACCCTTATTTCTAAATTCAACCCGAAATATTTAGAAAGTCACGATTTCAAAGTGACCTATTTTTTTGCTTGACAGTGTATTTTATCTAATTTCCAAAAAAAAGTTCTGACATTCAGATTGTCATTTTCCGTATTTTTAGGATTTCAGAACCAAATAACATGACTCTTATTTCTAAATTCAACCCGAAATGTTTAGAAAGTCACGATTTCAAAGTGACCTAATTTTTTTGCTTGACAGTGTATTTTGTCTTACTTCAAAAAAAAAAGGTCTGAAATTCAGATTGTCATTTTCCGTATTTTTCGGATTTCAGAGCCAAATAACATGACTCTTATTTCTAAATTCAACCCGAATTAAATAAAAAAAAACGGATCGTCCTCATTTTGTGTTCAAGCTTCAAACACGACCATACGACCCTTGTTCTTAAATTTCGGGGAGTCACCTAATAACTGGAAATCAATACACTTCCACAGGGTGGAATTTCCCACCCCTTTTCCCTGCACGGGCATTTACGGTGATGAATGTTTGGTATTCTGTGCTTGTAGGCAGGGAAAACGACAGTGACGTCGGGAAAAACTCCTCATTCTTCATAAAGAAAAGTGTTAAGGATTCTGTTAAATTTTCTTTTTAAATTATTTTGTTGGGAAAAAGATAAGTTTTAAAAGTTATGGTTAATAGAATTATAATCGGGTTAATACAAATGTGTTTTTTCTTCTTTTGAGAAAAATTTTAATTCAATGTCGGTGATT
The DNA here is from genome assembly GCA_014170235.1 of Listronotus bonariensis. Classification (NCBI taxonomy): domain Eukaryota; kingdom Metazoa; phylum Arthropoda; class Insecta; order Coleoptera; family Curculionidae; genus Listronotus; species Listronotus bonariensis. Next base: position 40,099 of record JACEGR010003243.1, on the reverse strand, counting down.
AAACATTGAAATAAAAATTAAAAGTTTTAAAATAAATTACAAATCTTAACTTTTTGCTATACAGGGTAATTTTTAACTTCGTATTTTTCTATTAAACTGTATAAAATGCAAGAACATGAGAACATTTTTCAAATATGTCCAAAAATGCTTATTTTCTGAGATACAGGGTGTTAAAGTTTTAAGAAAAAATGCCTTTTTTATCATAACTTTCCACCAATCCAAATATTTTCACAAAATTTGGTACACTTCTTTTGATCATTACATTACATTTCTTGCTCTAAAAGTTTTTAAAAAATGTTACCAGTGGAGTTTGAACATGATTTGTATGGATTTTTTTAAAGAAAAAAATGGTACGCTACTGCTTTTTTGAATCAATATTATGTTTGCAATACTTACATTCTTTGGGGTTAATTTGGTCTTAAAAACATGAAGATTTGGGGAGAAGGAAAGACCTCCGCCTTCAGTAGGATCTACAGTCTAGAAACTCTAGGGATAAAAAACGAACGAAATGGGAAGTTCAGGGCCTGTCCCAGTTGGACCGAATAGGGATGGCATACGCGCGGCACTCACGAGTTTCTCTGTTGGGAGCTGCAAGGAGGAGGGACGAGGTGCGGATAATTCGTCGGAGCAGAAGCCCAAGTAAAAGTATCTATAGAAGAGCCGATAGATCTCCCCACAGCCCGACGATGGGCAAGAGAAGGGAAGTCTTTTGGTAGGCAGTAAAGAAGATCAGGTGAGCCACGTGACAGCTCTTCTACTCAATGGCATCAAGACTAATAAACGCAACCACTACCGCCAGCTGAGACCAGCCCAGGTGTCTATCCTAAAAGAGGACTGTTAACCTAAAGTTGATTTTTTTTTGAAAACGTTTGCTACCTCCTCTCTTAAACTAGCTGGCCTCAGAAATTTGAGGTAGTACCATTTTTTTTGCTCCATTAGAGACCAGCTTCTTTATTAGCTAAATTGATAAAATAATTTTTTTAGCAGATAGTCTCGTTTTGCAAATGACGTTCGACAGGCAGTATTCTTATCTCGATTACTTTTTACCCCTGTAGAATAAAAATTATTATGACAGATTTTATTTGGGCTTCAGCCGTATTTAGTTTCTCTGCTAAATTCCAAATAAGTAAAACAATAGTAATACTAAAGCTAAAAAAGCAGATTAATGTGGGACACAAAAGCCTTTTGTAAAATACATTTCCCTGATTTTCCCAGCTTCCGCAATTTTTAACCCGCTGATTCTTTCAGGGTTTGTTTCTATTTAAAATTAATAGTTTTTCTTATCGCCTGTTTGGTATTTTCCAGTTTAATTTTTAATGGAGGATTTTTAAGTGACATATCGTTGATTGCGCATGAGACACTATGTTTGTTTTTTTTGTTTCTGGACAATCTACGAAGGCATACTGAAAGCTTAAATACCAACGTACCGTGGAGATTTTAAAAAGTTTTTGAGATTTGGAGGGAGAAGAAAAGACCTCCGCTGGCAGCAGGTTTTACATTCTGGAAAATCTTACTTCGGCATCATCTGAGTTTCTCAGCTGGGCACTGTAAGCGGAGGAACTATACTGGACAATTCCCTTCCAGAGCAGAAGCCATGGTAGTACCTATAAAAAAGCGATATATCCCCCACACCCCGACGATGGTCGAGAGAAGGAAACTTCTGTAAGTGAGGATCATTAATGAGACAAACAGCTCTTCTTTGAATAAAATCAAGAATGCTCAAGGTTGTTGAGGATGTCATGCCCCAAGGGGTTCGAAATCAGAAGAAGAAAATACTTTTTGGCGCAAAAGACAAATTCAAGCTTTTTCGACGCTGCCGTGGCTATAGATACAATGTGCCTATTCCAGTTAAGGTTATTCTTAAGATAATGTGACGCCCACAAGATTGAAGGTGTCTTTGCTCAGCAAAACTTGGCCACGTTATAAGTAAATGATAAGTATTTAACGACAAGAAACATGACTGTGTTTGGATGCATTAAAATGAACGAGATTTTTGGCGCCCCAATCCAATATTAAATAAAGGTGCCCCGAAATAATGGCAATTTTAGTTATTCACAAAATTTGCTTCACCTAGACTCAAAATCACTGACCGCGGCTGTAACTACGCGCGCGGCAGCGTCAAACCAAGTTTAGCAAAGCGACCTGACTACAGCGCCACGTGTAATATTACACGAACCACTTGCGCCACTTTTTGACCTGCCAGAATATAAGCAAAACCTATTTATACCCATAAACACAACCAGAAGCTCGCATTTTATAAAGCAAGCTTAAACAGATTATAAAGATATAAAAAGTCCAAAAAGTCGTCAATTTTCCACTGACTCACTGACATATAAGTAGATCAAAACCTAACCCACTCTCCAAAGACCTTAGAAAAATAAAATTTGAAAATCAGCTCAGTAATTGTGTGTAGGATTAGGAAAAAATCGGATTTTTAGGAAAGTAAATCGTTTTTTTTTTTAATTGTAGCGTTGGAACCGGTAAAAGTGGAGTTTTTTTATCTTTGGACAAACCACGAAGGCTAAAAGCCTAAATACTAACAGTACCGTGGGTGTCTTAAGCGAGGTAAGAGGGAGTTTGTTGACACGGGACTTAAATACTTGAAGATTTGGGAGGAAAGGAAAGACCTCCGCGAGGCAGCAGGTTCCACAATCTAGAAACTCTAGGGATAAAAGAACGAACAAAGTGGGAAGTTCGGGGCCTGTCCAGTTGGACCGTATAGGGATGCATACGCGCGGAACCACGAGTTTCTCTGTTGGGAACCGTAAGTGGAGGAACTATACTGGACAATTCTTCAGAGCAGAAGCCATGGAAGTACCTATAAAAAAGCGATAAATCCCCCACAGCCCGACGATGGGCAAGAGAGGGAAAGCCTTTCTGTAAGTGAAGGATCATTAATGAGACGAATAGCTCTTCTTTGAATAGAATCAAGAATGCTTAGGGTTGTGGGGGACGCCATGCCCCCAGATATGAGAACAATATTCCAAGGGAGGTCGGATTTGGGACACATATAAAGTGTATAAATTAGAAGGGAAGAAATACTTTTTGGCTCGAAGAGAAATCCAAGCTTTTTTGAAGCTGCCGTGGCTATAGATACAATGTGTTTATGCCAGTTAAGGTTACTTTCAAATGTGACGCCCACAAGATTGAAGGTGTCTTTGCTCTGTAAAACTTGGCCGCTCATAAAGTAGAGGATGAGTATTTGATGACTCTTTTTCGCGACAAGAAACCTGATTGTGTTTTGGATGCATTAAAATGAACGAGATTTTTGACACCCCAATCCAATATTAAATTAAGATCTTGCGAAAGAGATATCTGCATCGCTCTGCGTTTGTTTTCCAAGTCAGGTTTAGTGATGGGTTTAGGAACCTGATAACTGGAGTGAAGGGTACTATCGTCGGCGAAACTATGAATGGAATTAGTTGTGGACGGAGAGAAGGTCGTTGATGTGAAGAAGGAACAATGTTGGTGCCAGAACTGAGCCCTGAGGCACTCCTGCATTAACTTGGTGAAAGCTTGAAGATGGCCGTCCACAACAACTGATATACGACGAGATATTTAACATGATAAGTTGGTCCGTGGTGTAGTGGTTATCACATCCGCCTAACACGCGGATGGTCCTCAGTTCGATCCCTGGCGGAATCAAAGAATTTATAAAATATTTAAATAAGTTGAATAACTTTATAAAGTGAATATTTAATGAAAAACTGGCCAAATCAAATTCAACCTTTTTTTTTATCTCTTTGACATCCCACGAAGGCATATGCCTAAATACCAGAGTACCGTGGGTGTCGGGTTATTAGGATGTTTAACCCATCGTTCCCCCTGTTCCGTCAACGTTGTCCAAGCACTCGAAACATGCAGTTATGCATTTCACAGTACCTTAGACAACGCGGTAGTGCCACCACGGTCGTTATAGGTTTAAATAACTACTACCTAAATATGTCTCCCCTGCTGGAAATCGAACCGGCTTCGAAGATCAAAGCTCAACCTACCTTAGTATTAAACTTGGCTCACTTTTTTCATAATTATGTTTTTGTTGGGATTAGTTTTATTATGTTTTCCTCGAAAACCCTATTTGCTGACATACTGTATTTTATTTCCGGATTTTTATTTTTATTGCGTTACAACGAAGCACAAACCGTTACAATGCCCGAGCTTACTCGGTAATTACAATACACAAAGGCATTTGCCCAAATATTTTCTCGGACGGCGTTTCACTGGAATAACTTCCCGTTTTGTTTAGGTATTCTTTTTTGGATTTAGTTATCTTGCTAACATTGAAAAAGAAAATAGAAAAATTTTGAGTTTTATGAAACATTTAAAAGGCAAATAAAGGGCGGTTTTAGGTAAGCATAAAGCTTATCTTTGTTTATGGGCGTAGAAATAGTGCCTGGTCCAGGAATAAAATGGACTTCATGATGAGAACCCTTTTAAAACCTTTTTCTATTACTGTATAAATAAGAAAACTTTGTGGTCCTAGCAACGCGAATGATAACGAAAAAGAACCTTCGTGTTACCTGGTTGCTAAGCGTTGCTAGCTACGAAAGTAATATTTTCAGCGCCTGGACAAAAAGTAAGAGTAAAAAAAAAAGAAAATATGCTTGTGGGAAATATTAGGATTTATTTATAAAAAGTAACTAATTTATGACAAACATATTTTAAAAAACTAGGTTAGGTATTGACATTAAAAGTAATTGTGCAATTTGAGCAATTAGCAAAAGAAATTGGAGGAATAATAGTTGAACTAACAGTTTTTAAATTTGTTGTTGGGGTATCGTTATCACCTTTAACTACGTTAATATTCATATTTTTCACTGTTACTTCATTAGAGGAAATGTTGGTAGGAATTTCGTGTAAAATCTTCTTTGAAATTTCCACCTTATTACTATAGGATTCAGCAATATAGCCCTCCGCAACAGAAGAAGACTTCCAACCTCCATGCCTTTTTAAGTTCAAAATATCGACATCCGAAGCATTGGCAAGGAACGTAGTTGACGTTCTTCTAAAAGAATGGCCAGTGTATCTACTGATATCTTCAAGCTTCAAAAACTTTACCTCTTTCATAACGATACAATAAGCGCTCATCTAGAGCATTCCTTGGTCTCAGCTTAATATATTTCTGTAGAAATCTGACATAAGGAACTGAGCCTTCATCGTTGGTTACTACAAAGTTTCTTTTAACTTTATTTTTAGACTCCACTATTTTTACTATAGCCACGTAATTTCTTATTTCTACATCACTTAGCTTCATTCTGTATATTTCGTCTGTCCGGCATGCCCCAGCCACTCCCATAATGGCTATTACTTTCATTGCTAAGTAACTTTGATCAGGCGCGTTAAGTAAAAACTTTATGATTTCTTCTTTTTTAAAATTTTTTGACTTTTTTGCCTCATAACCATCGTTTTTCCTTTTAATAAAAGCAACTAGTTTCTTGAACTCCGAAATATTTTAATTTTTGTTTACGGAAATTGTTAACTTGAGCATGGAATATACAGACCAGAGGGTTGGTGGTGATAAAAACTCGGATTTTTCTTGAAAATACACCAATATCACATTCTCGTCAATCCGCCCCACATTTTTTGTAGCAAGCCATTCAGAAAACGATTTATATGTTTGATGGTACCTCTCTTTAGATTTTTCTGGCAGAAGTGAGGCACACGCAAGGTCAGCTGCCTTTTGGATGCCATTTTTCATATTCATTTAACATTTTAAAATGGGAATGGATTTATACTAAATTAACAATAATTCAATATCTGACAAGTGCTGATGACAGACAATGTCAACAATAAATGTGTTGCTATGGATTAATTTTTAACGGGTAAAATTTCAAAATCCCTGATATTTCTATTAACACATGATGTTAATGATTATTAAATTATGCGCCTCGGCCATTTAAAAAGCACCTCACACCAAAAAGTAAACTTTCGCATCTTGTAATGTAAATAACTATTTTAGGGGGCTTCTTTTGACGAGTCTACCACGAGTATTCATAACGCCATATAGGAAATCAGCGCTTTAACCCAGCCTGTCATTTCAAATGTTTCGGGCGTCGGACTGGGCGAACGCGTCACTTTTTTGTCAGACAAGTTTACCACAATATTTTATATGCAAGCCCTAAGGCTCAAAACGTCCATTGTTCAGGCCGATTTGAATAAAATTTGGTACATTTATTTATAGTACCAAGGCGCTTATTAAGCCCTAACCATATTGTTATTATTGGGTCCAGTGGCGTCTCAGTGGGAACCTTAACTTATATTATTGAGCTAAAAAAGTACGCCACTGACTTTTTTGACGTTTTTATGTTTTTTTATAATTAAGCAATTTATATAACAACTTTTTTATTTCTATTTTTTTTTGTATCTCCTTCGTTTTCGAGAAAAATATTAAAGCTACTTTAATTTCTTCTAAAAAGTACCCATAGATAATATGATAAAAAGCAAAAATTAAAAATAAAGAAATTATTTGCCTTAAATTAGCAGTCTTGTGTTTTATCAAAAATTGTCATCTTCACTATTTACTAAGATCAGAAATTCTTTATTTTCTTATTTTAGATTTTTATTTTATGCTGTTTGGAGCTACTTTTTAGAATGACTTAAAGTGGCTTTATTTTTCTTGAAAACAAAGCGAGATACGAAGAAAGTACAAGAGACTTTGTATTATTAATTGCTTAATTATAAAAACGTCAGAAAAAAGTCAGTGGCGTACTTTACTGCTCAATAATAAAGTTGAGGTGCCCACTAAGACGCCACTGGACCCAAAAATAACTAATATAGTTAGGACTTAATAAGCGCCTTATTACACTAAATAAATGTACCAAATTTTATCCAAATCGGCTCAAGATATTTAAAATATTTAGAAAAACTTATTTTTTTTCTTAAATTTAAACACCCTGTATCTTAGTAAGGAAGCAACTCGGACATATGGTTTATAGAAACTTTTTTATAAAATAACATAAGAATCACACCTTAAAGTTTGATCCCATAGTTCTGAAACACCCTGTATTTTAGGAGACATGTTTATATGATTTTTTTAAATTTTATATGTCTTTAAAAAATTTGTTTTAAAACAATTCCTAGACCCTTATAGTTAGGTCGATGCAGGATAGGCTTGTTTTTTTTATGTAAAAAATGTGTTTGTTAAAAAATAAGCATAGTACTTCGTGCAATTTTGTTCATCTAAAACTGTTCTTAGACAACAAAAGAAAACTAATATAATATCGTAAAATAGAACAGCAGCCACAACAAAAATAACTTCAATAAAACGGCAACTGAGGAAAACACCAGGAAAACGATTTTCGCAGAAGCTTTTGTGCTTTGTAATTGCCCGCTTGGTCTTAGCTGTTTGTTTGTTTATTTCGAATTTTAAGGTCGAAATTAATGTAATAAAATACCGGGTGTTTCCAATGGTTTGAAAAGTAAAATGACATTTTTGAGGAGTAAAAAAAGGACCTTACCTTTCTAGCGGGGCCTTTAAAAGTACGCGCGTTGGCGAAGTCGTGTCCGTGGGTCCCCCTTTTATCCTGTAAAAAAATTTTTAAAGGAGCAAAAAAAGGTCCTCCCCATTTTTTCCCATTTTTTTTAAAACGTTCTACAGTTTTGCCAGTCCCCTGATTTAAATATTGGGCCTCCAAGACCGTCCGCATCTTTAATTTCAGTATTTTACCTACATCACATTCCATACCTTCCCCTTGCCGCGAGGGCCCCTGCCAGACGCAAGACCGTAGGCGACCGCCTACACCGCCTACGCCTAGCTATGCAACTGTGGCAGAGACAACAATGAGACGAGCAACTAAATGTAAATAAATTATCCGAGAGAGAGATAGCTGCTGGGCCTTCCTTGTCTGTCTTCAAGGCAGGTAAACGCAGATGGCGCTGAGTCGACTTTATCGTTTGCCCGCCAAATTCCAAATTATATAGCTGTGCTATTTTTGCCCATAATGTTAGGTACTTGTTTTTGTTTCCTATTAATATAAAATATTGGGGTTTAGTTCAATAATTACACACACCTTATTAAAAATGTCATTTATTTGGTTTTTATAAAGATTTTTCTTACAGATAACCATGTCAATATTACCTTAAATTATCTGTTGAAAAGCACAAATTTAATATATACACTGTGATCACTAATAAAAGTCAATATTCAAAGTCCAATTAAGTGTAAAAAACCACGAAACACAATAAATCACAGAAAATGTAAACAAACTGTCCAAACAAATCGGCCATTGAAAAATATCAAACACAAATATCGAATTAACATTTCGGCGTGACTGCCTGCGGCAACGTTGTCAAGTTAAAAATATTCGATTCATGGTATATTTTCTTTCTCTTAATTAGATGTGAGCCAAAAAGGACATTAAAGTTTACATGCAGAAATTGTAAACAACTTGGCAACCAGGGCAAAGCGATGATTGCTCCATCTACGATAGCCTGCCATGATGAAAGACAAAGGACATGACGTTTATTGGAACCTATGCGTTGAACCAGTTTTTAGCCTTAGAAATTTGTAGTAGGATTTTTCACACTTTTAAAAATAACCTGTATAGTTAATGGACAAATATGCCTGTAGTAAATTTTGTTTATTGCCTCTAATTTTATTAGGAATTTTTTAGTCAAATCGCCTTTCCGCATCAGACAAACAATTTTCTGGTATTTCCAGCTTTATTTTTATTAATGATTATTTGAACGGTTCGTTTTGCTAAAAGCAAAGCCAAGCCGGAAAATTAATTATATTAATAAGTTTTTGAAAGCGTTGATGGATTTTCCGCGATACGAGAAAATTGAAAGGGCATCCGAGTGAAATTAATGACCAATGATGGAAAAATCTGATGCGTCGGGTAAAAATTAGAAAATTGTTTTAGAACTGCAAATAAGTGATGTACTGGGTAAACATGTGGGTTTAAATCCCAATTTTACGCGTCAAATATTTTTAAATAGTTTATAAATGTTCCATTTGCTGGTTGTCAAAAACAAAAAACAAAAAAAATGTATTTTAGTCCCTGGACCAAAAATAAAATGGAGTTCATGATAAGAACACTTTAAACACCTTTTTAGGGGGTGCCTTTTGACGTCTTAACCACGAATATTCATACCAACCCATATGAAAACGGCGTTTTAACCCAGCATGTCTATGTCAAAATGTTTTGGTTGTCGGACTGGGCGAACGCGTCACTTTTTTGTAGTTTTACCACAATGTTTTATAGAAGGAACAGTTTAAAAATGTAAATTCGGTGCTTTGTGATAAGAAAAAAATCAACAAAAAGTTTAAAGCAAATAAATCGGCATGTCTTGACTTCGCGGCCGCCTTTGCTATATTTCTTTATGATATGCCGGTTGATGCAGCTGGTCATCGCACTATGGGATAGAAATTCATTTTTGGTCAAAATTCTGAAACTTACCAATCTAACTTAAAATGGGGTGCTTTTTTACTGGAAAAATATTATAAATTATTACAACTGCTTTTTGGAAACCTAAAACTTATTATATGTTATTATAAATTTACACCCCTTAACATTATTATTTTTTATTGTACAAAATAAATTAATATGTCAGCTTCTTTGGTTAATTCGGTAGTAATTCTAATCAGTAATCCGATGATTATTATCTCATATGATATACAGGAGTAACGACTAATAGGTATGATTTTTTAAATGGAATACCCTGAATATTATATCTAAATCCCCATTTAGCATCGTGGCTCCCTACTATTTCAAAAATGGAGTGTATAATTTATTTCTTTAAAAAATTTAACTAAGACTTAAAATCATTTAATTAAATGATGCACCACAAAAGAAATATACAAATTTTAGTCGAAAAAGCCACGAAAATACTAGTCGTCTGCCAATCAGAGCATAAAGGCAAGTTGTAAAGTTAGAAATGTTGAGGCAAAGCAAACAAACATGGAGGTTTATGGAGCAGGAAAATCAACAGGCATTTCTGTATAGAAGTCAAATAAAACCAGCAGAATTTGAAAGCCGACTTTGCCCCTTTTAGTTTTGCAATTCTACATTTTATATGTAATATTTAATATGGTCTCTAAACTTTCTATATGAAGGACGAGGGTTATTATGTAAATGTTTGAATGTGGACATGCATATGGAAAGACAAATGAAAATAACAATTTCCCACTGTCGCAATAGTTATACACAAAAATGGGGCAAAAAGAATCCTTTTTTTTAATATATCAAAAATATTCTTCGGGTGAAAAAAATATACAGTGTGTCCAAGATAAGGATCCTAAGCATGGGAGTCTAAGTACCTATTGAGATACAGCTTAGGTTAAATTAGGAAAAAAGTTGTATTTTTTAAAGCATATTTACTTGCCGTTTAGAAACTTGAAAAATTTTCATGGCCTGCTGAGATATTTGGCAAAAACGAAAATTTGACTATATCAATTTTATTTTTTTCTGACTTTATTTGAAGAGATATAAAAAACTTATAACACTTTTTCATTGGCACTTTTAGCTACTACATGATGGTATTTTTAGATTTTATACCCGACGTTTCGTTTTCAAGAAACCATCATCAACTTTATTTTTTATATGGCTCGAAAAAAAAGTACACCCTGTATCTAATCCCATTTTTATTACAAATTCAGCGATGTATCACATGTCGTATTTTACGTTAAAAGAAAATTGCATTTTTTCTATTTTTTTAAGTTATTTTTAAGTAGGCCTTGCAAACAAATGCTTGGACGTTAATACTGTTACCGTATCTGTAACATAATTTTAATATCATTATAAAATAGTATTTGTCCTTATTACCCTGCTTGTCGAGTTATTGTTTTTAGAGCAATTGTTCTTATTGTTACTGTTGTCTCTATTATTGTTTATTGAGTGAATAGCTAATATCTTATTGAATTATTACGGTCGAATATGCAGGATGGCCATTATAGCCATGAAGATAAATTTGACATGCTAACATTTTGTGCTGCAAAAATAAATGAAGGTATTATTTTTGCAGTTAATGAATTATGGTAAATACATGGACCTGGTATTTTTAGTTCCTAAAATTCCACACCACATATTAAACCCATAACGTTTTTGATATTTCGAAATTTTCTTAACACGCGGATTTTGTTGAGCCTAGTAATGCGTATTGTGTATAAAAACAACAGTAACAATAAGAACAATTGCTCTAAAAACAACAACTTGACAAACAGGGTAATAACGACAAATACTATTTTATAATGATAATTAATTATGTTGCAGATACGGGCCCTACAATGTAGATTCAAGGAGGACCATAAAGTCAACTCACTGTGTGAGATGCCTTCGGACAAAATGGTACTAAGCTACTGGCTAAACAAAGGTTTTCAAACATTGATACCGAGCAGAAAGGACTGGGAGGCAGGACCCTCCCATTAAAGCCGACCTAATCTGGTATACAGACGGCTCCAAAACAGATCAAGGAGTTGGAGCAGGCATATATGGGGACAAACCAAGGACGAAAATAAACTTGGGCCTCGGACAACACCCTACTGTGTTCCAGGCCGAAATTGTAGCCATAGAACAATGTGCTAGGGAAATCATCAGAAGGAGCTATGAGGATAAAACCATAGTAATTTATTCGGACAGCCAGGCAGCCATCAGGGCAATCAGTTTATGCAAAATCAGCTCTAAGCTGGTGCGGGACTGCGTAGTTGCCCTGGAAGAGGTGGGTGCGTCCAACAAGCTAACCATTGCCTGGGTACCAGGACACGAAGGCCACGAAGGTAATGAGGAAGCTGATAAATTGGCAAAGGAGGGGGCTGGCAGGACAATGGTAGGTCCCGAGCCCTACTGTGGTATTCCATCATGCCAAGTAAGGTCATCTATTAGATCATGGATTATGAGGGAATCACAAGACTGGTGGACGAGAACACCAGGACAGCGTCAAGCGAAAATATTCATTAAGGCTTACTCGCCAGAATTTACGAAAGACCTTCTGAATTACAACCGGAAGGCAGTAAGAATAATAGTGGGTCAACTAACAGGTCATTGCAGACTGAATAAACACCTGGAAATCATGGGCCTGGCAGAAGAAAACCTATGTAGGTTCTGCCAGGAGGAGGAAGAAACCGCAGAACACGTATGGTGCTACTGTGAAGCCCTTGGTCGTCTGCGGTTTGCAAGGCTGGGTGAAGAAAAACCTAAAGCGGCAAGATATACCAAGGAGCCGGTTTCAAGCTTGTAGAGTCTGATTAAACAGACCGGCTTGGATAGCGTGCTCTAACCTATGGACGGAGGACACACAATAAACCTGAGCAGGTTGCAGTGTTAGAGGATATGCAATCCACCTCCTAATCTAATCTAATCTCTAGATCTTCGCGACTAGCAATTTTTTGGCAACAATCTTTTTTTTATGCAAAATTGCCAATTGATAATCTAAAGAATTTTACCAACACACATTTTAAAGAAAATTAGCCGTTTCAATGTAATTAGGCTTTGAAAATTGGCTTATTTTCCTAATTTTGTTTCCTGAGTTTGGTTTTTGTTACTACTACAAATATCAATATTTAAATGAATTATTACGAATTTTTAAAGAAAATTGGTTAAGCTACAAAAAAGGCCTCTTAACATGTTTCAATAAATTCACTCCTTCAAAAGTAATTCGACCTTAAAATTACTTTTGGATTCAACTTCAACGTCGAATAACTTTTCAAAGAGTAAATTTATTGAAAAGTGTTAATAGAGCTTTTTTATAGGGCTTAAACGTTTTCTGTATTTTTTTTTGTCAGCTTGAACAATACTTTTGATGACATTTTTCAACAAAAAAAGGTTTAATAAAAGATCACGTTTAGCCAAATAAAAAGTCTCATATGCTACATGCAAACAACTTCTAAATCTCCGTTTTGCGACAGTAAAGAAGAACTTTTGCCATTTAAGATATTTACGAGGACCCTCTTCACGGACGCGTTTTGTTTCTAACATACAAATCTTACCTTTGATGTCGTACTGAAAAGCATTATTCAGTAAAATAGACATAGATTTACCTACCGGAGTCGGCAAGTAAAATTAAAGACAATTTAAAAAAATAAAACGTACAGTCGCAATAGTATATGAAAGTTATTTTCTAATAAATTTAAGACGATATGAAATAATTTATTTATAACCAATGTATTGTTCTGCCAATTGTGGTACTCGACGTAAACGCGCTCAAAAATGCCTAATGTTTTCACAACCACATTACTTAAAAATTTAAAGATGGAGTAAATATATTATTCCAAAACATTTTTATGGCCTACCATGAATTTAAATACATAAAGTTTTTTATTAAATTATATATATTTTAGTTAATACATTATTAGTTTTGACAAATATTATGTATAAAATATTTACATATATTTTATTAAATAAATATTAAAATTACCAACTTTAATTTTGCTTTGTACTATAACAGATGGTTAATTTAAAGCATATCTAATTCTATATTTTATATCTATTTTATATTTCTGATTATTAAATTATTTAAAAGTAATTATCGTACATATATAAGTATTTGTATTTCAAATATACCGGGTGTTTCATAAAGATCTCTTAATAATATTTTTATTGTTTTGTTGCCCATTTTTCTATAAAACCAAAATGTTTTTAGGCCAATAAAATTTTCTCCACATGATGGTGAATGCGCTATTATTCCACTGCTACAAGAGTCACCTGAAATTCAACGCGTTCAATCTAGTAATTTATTATTTTAAAACAAGGTAACAAAGTATCATACAGTGCTTGTCTAAAGTCAGGACCCCCTCGCCTAACTTTTAAATTGTTTAGTAATTTTTCATGAAAATTTGAGGACTTTAGTAAAACAACCAAACTTAGACCAGAACTGACTAGACAAGTGTCAAACTGACAGCTGGGCGCTATTTTGAAACGAAAATTAATTGGAAAGGGGGTCTTTTGGCATGTCATTTTAAAGCTTCCTGACAAGTACTTTATAACTCCATAATATAAAGTCAATACCTTTACCTTTCAAAAAATAGCTGCGGTACTTTAAAAATTACCAAAATGCCTGATTTAGGATGGCCATATCTCCAAAACTAATAAGGGTAGATAAACCTTATGTGGTATTTTCTTAAAGGTCTTTTAGATATCTTTTAATGGTAATATAATATACAGGGTGCGTCATTAAAAAATCTATATTTTTTGTCCTACCCTGTATAGTATTATCAATATTACCATTAAATAAATCCTTAAAATAGCTTTAAAAAAATATCACATTAATTGTATCTAACTTTAGTTATATTCTAAAATACGACAATCTAAATTTGGTATTCAGGCAAAGTCGGTCTATATAAGGTCACGACATTCGGTCATATTGCATTTTGACGTGTTATGACGTCACATCTCCCATTTTTCGGCCATGTTGTTCAGTGCCCGGATATATACAGTTTATTGTTTTAGTAGAACAACCGTTTATACAACAGTTTTTAATTATTATTAAGTTGTAAATTCTTTTCCTTTAAATAAAAACATTTGGAATTACATCTTTCGACAAATATCACTACCAAAACAATGCAAAATGAAATGCGCAAATTTTAGACGCCACTGGATTGATCATCAGCTCTAATTTTACCCAGTCTTGCCAACTTTTCTCCGTGGAGTTCCCTTCCTTGCGTCCCCGTCCTAATAGTTGAGGATATGTCGCAACCTTATAAATATAAACTAACCTTGGTATTCAGGTAATTTTCAAAGTACCGCCATTTGTAGTAGGTAATGGTATTGACTTTATATTCTGAGGTTATAAAGTACTTGTTAGGAGGTTTATAAAGATGTGCCACAAGACACCCCTTTCCATTTCATTTTCTTTTTAAAATGGCGCCCAGCTGTCAGTTTGACATTTATATCTGTCATTTCCTGTCTAAAATTTGGTTTATGTTGTCTCACTAAGTCCTTAAATTTTCATTAAATGCCAAACAATTCAAAAGTTGGGAGGAGTCCTGAATTTAGACAAGCACTGTATACAATTTTCATTGCTTTGCAATATAAAAGAGGTTAAAAAGGAATATTGATACATTTTTGTATTTTATCCCCCTATTTCTTTTAAATTTATCTTCACCACGTTGTTTTATATTAAGGAAGAGACACATAAAAGCTATATGACTCCATAAAACCTGTGTTTTATAACCGAGAATTTGACACGACGTAACGCAAGAAAGTATATGACACGAAAATTGTTGCCACATGGGACTTGGGAGGTATTTAAAGTTTAACAATATACATAAACTTCCGAAAGTTTTGCACCAATTTTGACATGGAATAATAAAGTAGGCCGGGTGTCAAATTATAAATTTACATCACCAGGAAAATCTTTATTTTTTATCTGTATTTTTTAAATTGGTTATCAGATTTTTATTAATTTTATGTTTTACCCATCTATTATTGATCTGTAATATCTTAGAAACGGAATATGTTATGGTAGCAATAATAACTGCTATCACACTTAGGGCATTACAAGCGGGCATTATGATAATGCCCGCTTATAATGCCCTAATGCGCTATGGAAATTTTATTGCTTATCCAATTTTATTTCTCTCACAATAAAGATCAAGTTTATACAAAAATAATTTTTCTTTAAACAATACTAAAAATTAAACTTTATTTCCAAAATAAAAATTACAATTTTGAAATGTCCCGGAAAATGTAGCTGATCCCACTATAGAATGGTCGGTGTTTTTTGTGATGGTAGCAGCGGTGGTAGCACTAACGCTATTTTGTATAGAAGAACAGTCCATTAAAGAATTTTCAATAGTCGATACGGAATTAACCTCGGAATTAACTGAATTGGCAATCATTTTGGCTACTTTGTTTTTGGATGAAATACTTTCTTCTATATATCCTTCAGCTACTGAAGAGCTTTTCCATTTCCCATGTTGTTTTAGCGTTTCAAACGAAGCACCTGCCTCAACAAGTAAAGTTGACGATGTGCGACGCAAACAGTGGCCGGTGTAAGCTTCTGCATTATCCAATTTTAAAAATTTTGCGATCAATGTTGGGACGCTTCCTATGGTATTTTTCCAATGGGTTGTACTGTACATCGACCCTTTCTATAGGTAAGAAAGAATCTTCGCTCCTTTATTCCAGCTGGTCTTAATGTTGTGTACTTTTTTATTAAATTTAAAGCGCCTAAATCTTCTTCAATGATAGTAAAACTTTTGAAGTTGAAGTTTTAGTTTCTGGTACCTTTATAACCAAAACTGTTCCTCTATCTTCAATGTCATCAATAGTCATTTTGACCAACTCATCTCGTCTTAAACCTCCAAAAATACCCATTACCAATATGACTTTGTGTACCAAGTAGATATCATCAGGAGCCTTCTTAATAAATTTTAATATTTGTTCTCCTTCCAAAACTTTAGACTTCTTCGGGACGTATCCTTTCGACTTAACTTTTAAAAAAGATATGAGACGATGGTATTGCGAAATGTCTATATTTTCATAGACCATCAACGTAGACCTTAGGGTGGAATACTTGGTCCAGAGAGAGTTCGGACTGTATTTTTCCGACTAAAAATAATAAAGTTTGTTAAACATATGTATTAAAATAAAATCAATAACTTACCAGTTCCTGAAAATATGCCATTAAAACGGTTTCGGTTATTTGAAGAATTGCGTTCGCATCTTTCCAAATACCAAATATGCCATACTCCCGATCATACTGTTGCCTTGATTTAACTGGCAAAAGATTTTCGGTCGCTTTTATGGCCTTTTCTCTTATATTTTGTGGAATTTCTTCCATTTTGAGCAAATCGTTAAATAAAAAATGCCAACTGACTAACTGATAGAAACATCAAAGTCAAACTTAACACCAGTCATTATCTACTTACGTATACAGGTACAGGTGCAACTTATTTTTTATATTGCGAATAAATAATGTAATTAGTCATTGAAAAACTCTTTTTGGGTAAAACATCAAGCATTGTATGCACCGCGGGCTTTACTGGACTATAATGTCCATCAGGTCGAAATCTTTCGACCTTCAGTGCATTATAGTCCTAGTAACGCCCTTGATACATAAATAGTTATTAAGGTATACCGGGTAGTGCGTCGTCGAGCGGAAGATAGGAAATTCATACTGCCTGTCATGTAAAATTTTGTATTTTTCTAAATATTTAAGAATTTGTGAATTAATGAATTATAATGTATTTTATTTATTTACTTTTGATGTATTAGTTGAAACATTAGGATGCAGAAACCGAGTTCTTAGGCTTAATAATTTAAAAGGTATAAAACCAGTCATAAATGTCACCGAATATCGCAGAAATTTGACAGGACGTGCTGCAGTAAAATTTATGAGCGAAAATAGGTTTCATCTAGGGTTTTCAGATCAAGAATTTCATGTCTTAGTAGGTTATGTGTTTTTCATTTTACATGGTGGACTATGTGAAATTTAAAACATGCCTTGCAGAATTTTTACCGTAACAGGGGAACAGTAATTTATGTAACAAGGGCATAAAGTGATACTTTTTTCCAAATGGGAAGTTTGACAGCACGAGCCGTTAGGCGAGGTGCGGCAATCTCATGAGTAAAAAAAGACACATTATGCATATGTTACATACTATATTTTTCCACGACCATATAGAAATTTCCAAAAATACAATTTTAAACATTTTTTATTTATCTAAACTTATTAATTTTAATTTTTGCAGCACAGCCATTATATTGGAACGAAAAATCATACCCTTCTTCTTTTTAAGAGACAATTATCCTCTTTATAAATGTGCATTTATTATTTAATTTTAGAAATTAGTATGTACTTACTTTTTGTAGAAATAATAGATACTAAAACAGTATAAATTCCTTTTCAATTTCTTAGTCATCCAAATTCATTATTACTATCAATTTTTAATAATTTCAAATAAATTTATTGGCATACTGTCAAATTTTAAAACTAGTGACACATGAACTAAAAAAATAATGATGAAGTAAAAGGTACCTTGACCGTTTGGTTCAGTTGATGTCGCGTTTAATGTTACATTGCGCTCTGTAGTAAATCCCGAAATTTCTTTCTTGGGCTCCCCTACCATTGGGGGTTCCTTGTTACGAGTCTACCACGAGGTATATTGCTGCTATTTCAAAAAGGTACTTTTTTAATGCTTTATGCAATACAATAAATTGAAGCTCTTTATTTTTATGATATCGACAAAAAAAAAACAGCATTTTTTAAACAGTCGTAAAAAAGTCATATTTGTATCATTAGCAATTCTTAAGTTGTTGCTTAAATAATCGGAGATACGTGTAATTTATAAGCGGAATCAAATTCTGTCGATCAGCTGCAACATTTTAATATTTAAACAAGTTTAACTGGAGCGATTTGCCCGCAGGATATTTTTAGATATCGCCCCAGTTTCGCATCGATTTGAATGATGTTTTTATCCACTTAGCTAACAAGATTTAAAAAGCTTATTTTAGCGCGATTTACGTTTATTGCCCGTGCCAGGTGTAGCCCCATAGATTTTTTTTTATTTAGCCTGCAACAAATCCGATTTACAAAATTAAAAAATTACAAAGTTAAAAAAGTATAAAATACTCGCTAACTCCTAACCTATACCGGGTAAAAAAACGATAATATCATGTCATAATAAAGTTGATAAAGAGAAGAAGAAGTAGAAGTCTACATAGCTTTTCCCGGTGTGACGGTTGGAAGTGCTGTACGACCGTTTTACCTTCGGGGATCGAGTGAAGATTCACGCTAAATTGACGGCATCTTTCTTCTTGAGCTAAGCGCTGTGAGCGAAGATTCCCAAAACCCGATGTTTTTTAGGTTTTGTCGGAGTGCACGTATTTTTGTAACGGCCGCGGTCAGTGGCGCCGTCCGCTTGAAACGTCAGTTTTGACAGTGACCAGTTATACGTAATACCAGTAGCAGTTCTTGGTTTGACAGCTATTAATTTATGCATTGCATTGATTATTATATTGTATGTTTTCAATTTTCTGGGAGCTACGAGCTCGATTATTCAGATTTTTCACCGACCAAGCCCTGGAAAGCATATTGCGGAAGGGGAGAGCTGGCGAATTGACCCCAGTTTCGCATCGATTTGAATGATATTTTTATCCACTTAGCTAACAAGATTTAAAAAAGCTTATTTTAGCGCGATTTACGTTTATTGCCCGTACCAGGTGTAGCCCAATTTTTTTACATTAACTTGACTTCATCGGTTTCATAGATTTTTTTATTTAGCCTGCAACAAATCCGATTAACAAAATTGAAAAGTTACAAAGTTAAAAAAGTAAAAAATACTCGGTAACTTTTAACTTATACCGGGTAAAAAAAAGATAATATCATGTTATAATAGAGTTGATAAAGACTCTTTGTTCGACCTCCGAACAGTGCGGACGTTGCGTAGAAGTCTACATAGCTTTTCCCGGTGTGACGGTTGGAGGTGCTGTACGGGCGTTTTTACCTTTAAGGATCGAGTAAAGATTCACGCTAAATTGACGGCATCTTTCTTCTTGAGCTAAGCGCTGTGAGCGAAGATTCCTAGAACCCGATGTTTTCTAAGTTTTGTCGGAGTGCACGTATTTTGTAACGGCCAGGGTCAGTGGCGCCGTCCGCTTGAAACGTCAGTTTTGACAGTGACTGGTTATACGTAATACCAGTAGCAGTTCTTGGTTTGACAGCTATCAATTTATGCATTGCATCAATTATTATTTTGTATGTTTTCAATTTTCTGGAAGCTACGAGCTCGATTATCCAGATTTTTCACCGACCAAGCCCTGGAAAGTATATTGCGGAAGGGGAGAGCTGGCGAATTGACCCCAGTTTCGCCTCGATTTGAATGATATTTTTATCCACTTAGCTAACAAGATTTAAAAAAGCTTATTTTAGCGCGATTTACGTTTATTGCCCGTGCCAGGTGTAGCCCAATTTTTTTACATTAACTTGACTTTATCGGTTTAATAAAGTTTTTTTATTTAGCCTTAAACAAATCCGATTTACAAAATTGAAAATTACAAACTTAAAAAAGTAAACATACTTGGTAACTCTAAACTTATACCGGGTGGAAAAAACGATAATATCATGTCATAATAAAGTTGATAAAGACTCTTTGTTCGACCTCCGAACAGTGCGGACGTTGCATAGAAGTCTACATAGCTTTTCCCGGTGTGACCGTTGGAGGTGCTGTATGGGCGTTTTTACCTTCGAGGATCGAGTAAAGATTCACGCTAAATTGACGGTATCTTTCTTCTGGAACTAAGCGCTGTAAGCAAAGATTCCTTGAGCCTGATGTTTTCTAAGTTTTCACAAGTTCATGCTTATAGGTTACAAATCACCCTGTATAAAAATATCCAAGTAATTGTCCCGAAAATTGTGGCAACGCAATTTTTGACCAATTTAGGTATACGAGGGTTTGTAGGGGCGCTGATCAAGAATTTAAAATAATTTTTAGTCGAAAACGTTTTCTTTCGTGATTTACATACATCATCTAACCAATCGCAGCGGCAATAACTGTGCCCATGGCTGCTACAAATAAAGAAAACATTGCATTGAAAGGAAAGATCTAAAATAAACGAAAAACCTTTTTATTTCTACATTACCTTTGCTTTCCATTCAAGTAATCAATCTAAATACTTCAATAGGTAAGTTACTTTTGTCTATTAATAAAACATGTCTGAGGCAGTATGTAATCATAAAAAACTCACAGAAAGAAGAGCAAGATAGTGCTTGGTACTAAGTTTTAAATATCTGGCATCGTTATTAGCATTGTAATCTGCCGCATTAACAACGGATAGTACTTGCTAGCTTAAAAGCTGTTTTATAATTAACATTTAACAATGCTTCGACATCAAATCGAAATGACTTATCACTAACAATGGAAGTTTTGGTTTTAGTTGTACTGATAATATAAATTAAAATTTGTAAGCTTTGCATGATGTAATGTGGACAATGGTCGTCAGCCGTACTAAACGACGAAAGAATTTAGTTATCTAACATCTTTTGGTTAAAGTCAACCAAACTGATTTCTCATTTACCGATATATAAAAGAAGATAAAAAAGATCGTAAAGTAAAAACAATTCTTAACTTTATGCTCTGAGAAGCCTGTAGAAGCATTGAATGTAACGTCATGCTTTCAGAAAAAATGTTGTTTGTGAGTACGTTTTGTGTTGGAGTAAAGTGAAATGCGGAGATATGATCCCCTAAAGGGGGCAGCTAGAAATCGATTTTCGTGAATAACTTTTAAAGCGCTCTGTATAATTTGATAATATTTTAGTACGATGCATACTAGTAAAGACCTCTTAAAAATAGTGCCCTTGAAACTTATGTCGCTTCTTTAGTTTGCCAGGGACGGACTAGTTTTCGCACATTATTGATAATATTTTTACGCCCTGTATGGTGAAGACACAAAAAATATGTTTTTGGAGTAGTTTAAACCTTTTGCTAAAAAAAAGGTACTCTTGTTTGACATCGATAAAATGAGCCGTTTTCGAGTAAAAAAGACATTTGCAACAAATTCTGACCTGCTACGAAGGACTTCAATACTGAATCAAAAATTACAAATTACATCGAAAATAAAATATTGTATTATTAAACAAAAATAAACTCATTGTTAAAATAATGTTTTACTCGTAAAAGGCTCATTTTATCGATGTCAAACAAGATTACTTTTTTTAGCTTAACGAAGACGAAACACGTGTCGCCGTTTTGTTCGGGCTCGGGGTATTCCATTTTCTTTGGAGACTCCGTAATTTTAAACAACCAATCATGGTAGCCGAATTCTTACACAGGTTATTATTTATTTATTTTTACTACATCATTAATGAGCCATATGCCCAAAGAACTTTACCTTTTATTAATGTATATATATATATATATATATATATATATATATATATATATATATATATATATATATATATATATACGGTCTATATTTTTTAACAACATTTAAGAAACACTCTGAATTTAAAATTTAAAATATTTTATTTCTTAGAAATTAATGATATAACCAAAAGGCCTAAATGTTCTAAATGCACCCAACAGCTGTCTTATCGTCCTTTTAACTAAATTCTTTGGCGTTTATTTTCCCGATTTGTACTCGGGCTTAATCTATAAAGGAAAGATAATAAAGAAGATTATCCTTTTTAGCGGAGATTATGAAGAGGAAGATAAAATGGTCGAAGTGTAAAAGAGTTTGAGTGAGGAGTATTTAAAAAAGGTGTGACACTTTACGTTAAAAATTGAGATACGCGGTGTGCCAAATAAGGTATAAAAAAAAAAGAAAAAATTATACAAGCGGTGGTCCCGTAAGCCAAGAGTGGGGTGGCGCAGGAAATTGTAAGTTAAAATATCTCTTTTAACTAAACTAACCTCAGTACAAAAGTTTATAATAAGCTTTGAGATACAGAGGTGTCAAAGTGTAAAAAAAAATATATATTTTTAATTTATTTCCTTATGTGATACGTTTAGGAATATTGTACTGTACAAACTCAGTATCTAGGGGTTTTTGCATAAGCTATTCGTATCTGATGTTAATTTTTGGGTGATAACTGGGGAAGCCACCTACAATACTATTGAATTTATCAATGGAACAAACAAACACTGCTTAAAATTCTAAATGAAATTGCAAACGGATGTTAAAGTCGAACTTTTGACTACTGAACTTTAAAACTTTCAGAACTCTCCGACGACTCTCGTTTGGCTGCCGGGCATGTCCGTCGATTACATCGTAAATTTGTAAATCAAACTAAAGTTCTCCGAGTCGGGAATTTGATATTTGATGCTCAGGCGATGTGTGAATTTAATTGGTTAACATCGTTGGACAGTTCAAAGAAGATTTAATTTTATAACTGTTTATAAATATTTTGATATTTGCATTCACATTGCATGGCCAACAAAACAAGCAGTATTTGGACATTCATGTTTACATGCCGGTGCCTGCGTTAGACTGTCTCTTTTTCCACTTATTGCCTGTATGTATAATTAACTGGAAAATTTGTACAACGTCAATATACAATTTATACAGGGTGAGTCGGAAGGAACGACCAAACTCCAGGAGTGTATTAAACAAGTAAAAATAATTTTAAAAAATCCATGTTTTTATTAGATTCTCATTTGTTTTCAAAATATGGCGTAATTACAAAGAACAAAATTTCCTACATTAACATAGTTTTAATTATTGTGCTGTTTTAACAAACGTTCAAAAATACCGCTATTAACCTGTGAACACATTCACTTGGTTTGCGAAGAGCTCCTGTTGCTTTTTGAGTGAGTTATGTCTTTCTTTAAGAAGCACTGCCGCATTTCTAATGCGTCGAATTAGGGCCTTCCCGAGTTTCGACTTTCACTTTGTACACTTCATCTTTAAACCAGCCCCACAAAGAATAGTCCAGTGGTGTGAGGTCTGGAGATCTTGGAGGCCAACTAATAGGACCACCGCGACCAATCCATAGTCCTGGAAACTCTTCGTCCAAATATTCCTTTACCTGACGAGAGAAATGTGCGGGAGCTCCATCGTGCTGATAATACATTTCCATTCTGATGTTTAGAGGAACATCCTCTAATAAAGCTTGTAACTCATTTCGCAAAAAAAATAAGTAGTTCTCTCCTGTGAGACGATTTTCTAAAATGTGTGGGCCAATTAAATAACTATCGACCATACCACACCACACGTTTACCGAAAACTTGTGCTAAAAATTAGTTTCGACTGTTGCGTGTGGATTTTCGTCCGACCATACATGAGAATTGTGAGTATTATTGATGCCATCACGGGTGAAGGTTGCTTCATCGCTAAAAAGTATGCGCGATACAACAGGATGATTATTATTTATCCAACCACAAAATTGCATACGCCTATCATAATCTTCCGGTTGTAAGTGCTGCACACGCTGTACATGGTATGGATATAGGCCTTGCTCGTGGAGCGTGTTGATTACTCTTTTTTGTGGAATGACCAATTGAGTAGCAATTCTTCGTGAGCTGGTCGTTGCATCATCTTCTACCAAATTCAGAATATTTTCTACTTCATCTAAACCTTGTCGAGTGGCTCGTTCAGATGTTATGTTACTACTGGGCAGGGTTCCGGTCTCGCAAAGTTTGTTAAAAACTCTGATAAATACGTTTTTGTCCGGATTTCTCCGGTGTGGAAATCGTCGACGGTATTCTTGAACAGCAGCTGTAGCATTTCCATTACAGAAGCCGTAAACAAAAACCATATTTACATATTCTAAATTTGAATAGATGTGTGGCATTTTATAAGACTTTATTCGTACAAACTCGAAAATGAACGCGTCAAACACACTGAAACTAACAAATGTCTGAACAACAAAACGGACCAAACAACCGGTACTTATCATTTGTGATAAAAAGCGGTAAACTTTATAACATTTTATTTACGCGATATTTTGAAAACAAATGAGAATCGAATAAGAACATATGGATTTTTAAAATTATTTTTACGTGTACAATACACTCCTGGAGTTTGGTGCGTTTCTCCCGACTCACCCTGTATAATATAAAAGCTTGTCGTAAGATTTACTTGAAAAGATGAACCAATAAATTAAATAACTTGATCCTGATTGATTTTAATTTTTAAACCAAGTAAATACGAGTATTTAAAAATGGCTTTAAGGGTTTCCTTTTTTAATTTTTATTTAATATGCACAGCCAAAGCAAAAACGGTCAAATATTTCAGTTCCAATCACTGAAAACAAAATTGAGCATCCATTTATAGTTTTTCATTAACAACTAAACCAATAATTGATCAGTGTCTAATTCTCTTAGGTTTCGCAGGCCCCTAAATTCAGTTGGACATGTTATATGGTGAAGTAGCGCCCGAGACAATTGAATAGCGGGGGCCATATTGGACCAATTAAAGGCCTGTATATGTGTGACAACTGTAATTTACCGATGCCGGTCAAATTAAGTGAGACCTAATTTGGCTAATTTGGTTGTTGAATATTGCATGGGATACACTTGGATAAACTATATTTTACGATAGAATTTCAAATGACGGGTCATTACAGGTGATTAACACACTGAATATCGTCACTTTTGTCTACAGAGTGTCAGAGGCGTTGCTCTTGCATATAAACTTTCGTATTATAGCGTAAAAAGATGATTGATCCGATCAGAGCAAGCCTATAAATGGGTCACGATAGTCCGCCATATCGATAATGATTGTGTTGACGCCACAAGTGAAACATTTCGCGTTATGTTAGTAAATGAGATAAGGGATATTTTTCTAAATTTTTTCTGTCTTACAGCTTGCTAACAAGCTTGTCTAACAGCTGACGCCATTATAATGTGAATCGAAAATAAAAGCGCTTACAGCCAATGACAAATGACATAAAAAAATAACAATACTTTTATATGCAACCGAACTAAAAATTAAAAAATAATTTTTCATTAAAAAAATATTTTCACTTCATAGTAAAGCGTGGGGTGCTTAATATATTAAATGTTATAATTATTATATTTGCCAATATCTATGATGGAAAAGTTATGAAAAATAGTAAAATGCACTCCACGCTTTTTACTATGAGTGAAAATATTTTTAATGAAAAATTATTGTTAATTTTAGTTCGGTTGCATATAAAAGCGTGTTTTTGGTTTTTAAACTATTAATTATTTTCATTTTCAGTTCGTTATATTGCACAAAATTCTTAATATAACAGTAAATTAGAACATACTATCTAATTAAGCAGCAAGAAATAACCAGCCCCCTATGAAGTGACAATGGTATAATTTTCAAAATTTGCAAAAGATTACAGCTCACTAAAAAATTTCTTCTTCATTAAGTAGCAAAGTTTCAAATTTTGCCAACAGATGGCAATCCAGGCAATGTTTGGACCGTTGCCAACATTTTTGCAATCCACTAAAAAATTTCTTCTTCATTTAATAGCAAAGTTTGAACATTTTTCAACAGATGGCATCCTAGGTGTTGTTTTTATAATATAATGGAATTTTTTCCTGGCGATTAAAAAAAAAAGACGATAAGGCGATACTGTTTGCAGATTATTGCATTGTCATGGGTCCTTAATACGTGTGCAAAGTTTCAAAGAAATCGAATAGCTGGAAGTTGGTTAAAATTAGGCTCAAAGATTCCGTTACATAGGCAGCCAAAATTGAACATCTTTAACATTAAATAATAAAAACATTTGGAATCTCATCTTTCAAACAAATATCACCTGGTTGGTTCTTTTAAGGCGGGGTTGTGACCATGTTTGCACTGCAGCCTATTGGCTATTGTGAACCTCTCTCTTGTTACCTCTCCCTTTATCAGGTTTAGTAGATTCTTACCAAGATTTTCATGCGGAAGAGGATTCCTGCTATGTATGTTCCCAAATCGACTGTGTCTTCTCTGTGTCAGTACAATGCAGTTGTATATTATATGTGAGGGCTGTTTCCTTCCCTTTCCTGCAAAGCCTGCATGTTATGGGTCCATTGTAAAGCCCATTTTTGGCAAGTGTTTCCTTAGATGACAGTGTCCTGTCAAAAGTCCTACTACTTGTCTTAACTGAGTGCGCCCCAGCTGGAGGACTTCAGTTTTTAGTTCCTTCGAAGGATCGCCTAGTGTCTCTCTTCGCATGTTTTTGACCAGGGGTTGTATGCCTACGAGCGAGATTCTTTTGTTAAGAACATCTGCTTATCGTTGTTTTCATCGCCTTTTTGGACCAGTCCGAGTACTGGCTCTGGACCGTTGAACCTCCTAGATGACTTAGCTCTTACCAGTTCATCCGCTTTTTCATTGCCTTCTATTTCCGAGTGTCTGAAACCCACAGAAGTTCTATCCTGTTGTTTCTGGCGGCGAGCGCTTTGAGATTGTTTAGGCACTCCATCGTAATTTTGGATTTTACGCGATGAGCATTTAAGGCTTTTAGAGCAGCCTGACTGTCTGGGAGAATGTGAATGGTGTGGTTGTGGTCCCTCTTCTCATATTTTCTTGAACACATGCTAGAATAGCATATATTTCTGTCTGGTATACAGTAGCTTGCCTTTCTAGTGGGAAGCTAAAGTCACTTTGGGCCTTGACCCAAATACACTAGCACCCACTCCATCATCCGTTGTTTGAGCCATCGGTGTACCAAACCAAGCCGCTGTCAAGTGATGGAGGTGTTCCATTGTCTATATGTCCGGCCGGATCGCAGTAACTTTATAAATTAGTACGAGATCGTAATAGAAGCGATCTCACCCATCTGTTTACCAGATAAAAAGCGTTTTATATTAAAGATAGTATTTAAAACAAAGATATGGCCATAGGGTTGCCTAAAAAAAAAATTAGGTTAAGGTCAATTTAATTTAAAAAATTACCTCAACATTGTTGACACATCTTGTATAATGGCAACCCTATATATATATATATATATATATATATATATATATATATATATATATATATATATATATATATATATATATATATATATATATATATATATATATTATATATATATATATACAAGGTGTCCCGTATCGTTATGTTCAAATTTTGGGAACGTAAAGTACACTTCTTTTCAAGTAAAAAAACGCAAAACTTGTATATCCATTTTCTCTTATTTTTTTTTTTTTTTTTGTGCATTTTGAAAATATTATCAATTGACCTTTTTTATCAAAATATTTTTTTATTTACTTTACGAACTTATTTTTAGTATTCTTTATTTACTTTAGTATTATCTTAGTATTATCTTCAAATAACATTCATGGGCGTGTAACTTTGAAATAAATAAAAATGGATATACAAGTCTTATGTTTTTTTACTTGAAAAGAAGTGTACTTACGTTCCCAAAATTTGAACATAACGATATGGGATTACCTTAGAGTATATATATATATATATATATATATATATATATATATATATATATATATATATATATATATATATATATATATAGTTAAATAACATAACACATAGGCAATGTGAAGAAAAGAGACAATCTAACTAAATACCAGCATGTCAACAGGCGTGACTAATAGTGCTTGTTTGCCGATGAACCAAACAGCGTTGATCATATTGTATATATATTTAAATAATACAGAATGTACCAAAAATTTAAAATTTAAAAATTTACTCCAGCTTTATTTATAAAATCGAAAATAAAAGGTACTTATATATATTATTACCCTCATGTATAATAAAAATAAAATTGACAATATACAGGGTCACTGTATATAGTGTAGCTTTCTAATTGTGAAAGAGTTTTTATGATCGGTGTTGTATTTCCGAGGATTGGGGGTCCTAACAAAGTTATTGTTTATCCAAGATAGCTGACCCCACTCCTGTTGGGCGTTAATATCTAAACTTTTTGGTTAATTATAATAAAATATAGGCTATAACACACTTTCAATAGTGTAGCTCTCAGATTGTGAAAGAATTTTTATGATTAGTTCTAGTACTGAAGATAAGCGGCTACAAACAAACGAAGTTACAAACTTTACCTCTTTATAATATTAGTATAGATTTAAAATAATATTTAATGAACCGTAATGCAAAATCATAAGCTTTAGTTACCCTCTATATTCTTTTTCTATACCTATTATTTATTATAAATATTTACCTCTATCGTAAGCCATTGTCTTATGATTTTCACACGGAAATCCCAACACGACACCTTTGCTATTTCATATCACATTTTCCCTTTTCCACTTTGCGGGCTTTTTGCTGTAAAAATCCATCATCCGATTCCTTTTAAATTTTTCATGAACGTGAATGAGACTCCGGGAACTTTTATTAATTCTAGACGACCCCACTTGACATTGATTAATCGAAGGTTTCTTGCGTAATTAGTAGTTTTTCTGTAACGAATTTTCTTAGCTTAAGACTGATTAGTACCCAGTGGCGTAGAAGAAGTGGACACTCGCCTTAAATGTGATGCCATCAGACGTTTACAACATATGACAATCATTGTTAATTTTTTAATTAAATAAACAGCCTAATAATTATAGTTAAAAAAACTAAAAAACACGCATTTAAACCTTTTCACTGGCTACTGTGGTGCCAACTCTTTGTTTGAACTCCGGACAGTGCGGACGGGCGTAGAGGACTACAAAGTTCTTCCCGGGGTGGCGGTTAGAGGTGCCGTACGGACGTTTTTACCTTTAGGGATCAAGGAAAGATTCACGCTAAATTGACGGCATTTTTCTTCTGGAGCTAAGAGCTGTGAGCGAATATTCCTATAAGCTGATGGTATCTTGTTTGGTAGTGAACACGAGGTATTTCTCAAATGGTGGGAAATGGATGGGCGTGCCGTGGGAACTGTAAGAAGTGAAAGTGAAGGTTATACGTAACACCAGTAGCAGCTCTTGGTTTGACAGCCGACAATTTATGCATTGCATCGATTGTAGAGTTAATTTGTTTTCTTTTTGGAATTTCTGGGAGCTACGAGCTCGATTATCCAGATTTTCCGCCGACGAAGCCCTGAAAAGCATAGTCCGGAAGGGGGAGAACTGGTGGATTGAACCTGAAGGGACCAAAACCAAGAAAAACAATAGAATAGAATAGTAGTGCCACTTTAAGTTGCTTATTTCCGACGAAAACTTTTTAATACATTCATAAGGTACTTCTCCCCTCTACCCTCCATATAAACGTATAGAGTCCGTTGCGCGGGAGTGGTGTTTTAAAGTACGAAATATGTATATATAGATGTTATCAAATTATACAATTAATATTTTACGGCTAACGCCCGGACCCATGAAAGTTGCACATATAGATACATACAAGTGAAGCTAATAAAAGCATGTTAAAAATATTGGCCACACTCGTCACAGACTGTCAACTTGCTGCGCTTGATAGGCGATACGTGATGTAAGTAAGCGTAACAGCGCCATACAAATGTCACATTTCCTTTAGTTCTTACTTAGATAAAACTCACATTTTAGTTGTCACATGCGTGTGTAACCAAAACTAATCATAAATATTATTTTTTCCGTTTAATAACCTCATGAAAAAGTTACATGGATTTAGATCTGGAGAGCTTGGAGGCCTTAGGATTGTTCCACTTGTGGAAATAAGCCTTTCGGAAAAGATTTTAAATAGATAGTCCTGAACTTGTCTTGAATTGTAAGAGCATTGGCATCAAAATTTCGAGCAGCTAGGAGAATATTTTTTCTGTAAAGAAGTAAATATCTCTTAAGCCGCGTCCAGATCAATAAATATTTACGTTGTGCCTTGTATTTGACGCAAATTAGCTGAGCAAGTTTGGGTCAAATACAACGCACGGAAAAAGTCAAGATATTAAATTTATTCCAAATTCAATGGAGATTTTAAAAATAATTTTTATTTTTGAGAAAACCCGTGGCGCACCATTTTTTGCTGATCAAATTTGCGTCAAATACAACGCATAACGTAAATATTTATTGATCCGAACGCTGCTTAGCATTTAAGGTAGCATCACAAATAAGGACCCAATATCTCTCTCTCTCTCTATTTTTTTCTTAGTTTTGGTCCCTTCAGGTCCAATCCACCACTCTTCCTCTTCCGGACTATGCATTCCAGGGCTTCGTCGGCGGAAAATCTGGATAATCGAGCTCGTAGCTCCCAGAAATTCCAAAAAGAAAACAAACAATTCAACAATCGATGCAATGCATAAATTGTCGGCTGTCAAACCAAGATCTGCTACTGGTGTTACGTATAACCTTAACTTTCACTACTGACAGTTCCCATGGCACGCCCATCTATTTCCCGCCATTTGAGAAATACCTCGTGTTCACCACCAAACAGGATACCATCAGCTTATAGGAATCTTCGCTCACAGCGCTTAGATCCAGAAGAAAGATGCCATCAATTTAGCGTGAATCTTTCCTTGATCCCCGAAGGTAAAAACGTTCGTACGACACCTCTAGCCGCCACTCCGGGAAGAACTTGGTAGTCCTCTACGCACGTCCGCACTGTCCGGAGGTCAAACAAGAAGTCTGACCCACAATATCACTACTTAAAATGCAGACCCAAATATTTACCTTTCGCGGGTATAGTCCAAGTGTTTAGTAAAGATGCCACCGACGTCATCATTATCTACCCAAAACCTTCTGTAACTCTCTTTCAATCGCGGTTTCGAGGGCTTCGTATCGTTACCTAGGAAGTAGGCATTTTAAAGATTTTATTTTAAAAAATAAGTAACATTTCAAATACGAAATGAGGGAATAACAGGAGATTTTGCGCAGAAATGTCGGTGGCCTCTTTACTAAACGCGCGGACCCTACTGGTTCTGTAATAGTAGACCTACACACAAACCTTTTTCTGATATTTAATACATTTTGTGTAAAGTGCAAAGAACAAATATTTGCGAACGTACTCCAGAATTTTCCTGTGACATACTTTTTCAATGCAAAACAGCTAAAAAGCCGCGAAAATTGATGTTTCCAGAGGAAAGCTTTGTTTTACGAAAATGTGCTGCTTTCTCTCGCTCAAAAAGAAAGCAAAAACGATTCGTGCAAAGCTGAAAATTCGAATAGATAACTGACTTTACGGATTTAAAAATTCCCAACGTAGTTTTTAAACCAAAATAAAAAATAAAAACAATATATTGTTTTTTTAATTATTAAATTACTTTCGGATTCAATCTTCAACTTCAAATAAATTTTGAAGAAGTGAATTTATTGAAAAATGTTAAGAAAACCTTTTTGTAGAGCATCAAATTTTCTTCAAAGATAGGTATTGGATAGTCCGGTAATGGCTTAGCGTGTAAGGCGTTAAGTCGTTGAGCGCACAACGGACGTGAGGTGGGTTCGAATCCTGCTGAGGCCAAATACTTATTTATAAGTTGGTCGGAAATTTAGTGGTTAGCTCAACACCAGACGGACAAAGTGCAAAATGTATCGACGCTGAAGGCCACCAAAGGACCAGGGCGCCGGAACACACTTTGCCGTGTCCTGCGCAATCGTAGACATGCGGACCCCACTCAGTTGGTAGGTTCAGTAGTGCCCCCTGGGTGGGGACGAGGTCTTAAGTTGTCGCTTATAGGACCGTGGTTCGGAACCCACGTTTAAGCTGTAGGTCCCGTCTGGCTGACATCACCCAGACGTAAAAAGACAGGGCGCACAATAAGCCAAGCGGCTTCAGTGCATGGGTTATCCCGGCCCTAATCTAATCTAGGTATTGGATTTATTTAAATATTATTATATATAATTGTACCAAAAATTTAAACTTAAGAAACAAAATTGAAAAAATGGTTCAATGTTCAAAACCCGATTACATAAAAACGGCTTATTTGACGTTAATTTACGAAGAAAGCTTTTTGTAGAAAATTTCATTTTACTTAGTGTATTTTGGTAAAATTTGTCAGATTAAGAATTTTCGAATTTTGCATAAAAAAAAATGTTGTTAAAAATTGTGAGTTGCGATGATACACTTCTTATTATTAATATTAACGGCTCTAACTTTCACAATACCTGTATTTTTTTATCATCATAAATGATATTTTAACAGTACCGTTTAAAAAAATGTTTTTTTTTTGTCCAAGTCTAATTTATTTATTAGTAGATAGGTTAACGTGGCTCTGTGACACCCGGATGGCCTCTACCATCCAGAGAGACCATTCTTCAGCATTTCAGGATTTTTTTCAGGTCTTCAGACACTTTTTAACCTGAAGAAGTGACGTAATAGCCGAAGAATTCCAGAGGCTGTTAAAAAGGTATTGAAGCGTGACGGCGTGCCTTTGTCACCTGAGTCTCTTATTACCTGTGCAGGTGTAGCCTAAAGAATTACCTGTGCTGAAGAAGTGGTAGACAATGATGTATGTTCACTAGAGGCTTTTAACCAAAAAGACCTTAGGTGTAAAAGAACCGGGTGGATCAAGTTGGAAAATAATTGTGTATTCTATATTTGAGTATGTAAATTGTGTCCACCCTGTAAGCTTATTATTATTCATATAAGTTTGAACTTGTAAAAGTAAAGTAAAAGAAAATTTATTTATTCTCAGTATCTAATTACCAAATACAGATACCTTATAAAACTAATATACAGTGTGTCCCGTCCCAGGATATGTGTTACAAGAGAACAAATGGACCAAAAATTTTTAAAATAAAAAACAAAATTTTGCGAAAACTGGTCGAAAATTTTGTATTTATCAGTTTTGGACCATGCGACCAGTTTTTCCAAAAGGAAGTTTGAAAATTTAAAAATTTTTGTTTTATTTGTTCTCTTGTAACACCTATCCTAGGACACACTGTACATATGGTCGTTTAAAAATTCGGTATGTTCGATATTAGTGGCAATTATATTTTAAAATCAAAGGACCAGCTTGTTTTTTATAAGAACAAGCAAACTTTCGAAAAATAATTTACAAATTATCTTCTCACAAACGATACGAGGAGCACTTACCAAGATTTGATTTCTTCTGCTTCTGTTAGCTGTTTTGCCGCGGTTTTCTTGCCGTAGATTTCTCGCCGGCCGGCTAGCCAGAGGAATTTGGCGGTAAAGTTTACAGCGGGCTAGGCAACTTGCTCTTAACAAATAAAAGGCGCACACACGTATATGTAGCACACGTAATAGCTTTGGAACACAGAAAATAGGAGAAAATCACTTAAAATGGTTTGGGACCTCTCACACAATGAGGTATTCAAATCAAGTCACAATTCACAATTGTCGTTGCAATTTTCAATCGCGCAGCTTGACACTTGTCCAGTGCAGTACCAATTGTGAGAAACAAAATAACAAACACCCTAAATTTAAAATTTAAATATTTTGGCGCGATGCCGATGTCTAATATCAAACATTCCGCCCACCAAAAATAATTTATTTATTTTTCTGTACATCAAACACCAAAATTAAGGTATGAAAAAAAATAAAATTCTTAATCAACACACAAAAAATAACAGCACAGTTTATGTTTGATTCAAGTTATTGGTTAGGTAACGGACATAGTTTGACCAATGGTCTATCAGTGATACCCTTTGCGGTACGGATTTGAGCTACTCGCACTATCTTATCAGGGCTCTGATATAATGCAACAATCCGTCCTAGTAACCACCGTATGGGTGGCGTATTCGAATCCTTTACAATGACCAGGGTGCCCACTGCCGGAGGAGTTTGAGGACAGTTCCACTTGGCCCTCGTTTGCAGAGTATGAAGATACTCCATGTGCCACCTTTTCCAAAAGTGTTGGTGCAGTTGCTGAATCAACTGCCACCGGGTTAATCGGTTTGCGTTGACACTAGATAATTCCTCGTCAGGAGGGGACATCAATGGTTCGGTAGTCAGAAAATGACCAGGGGTAAGACTAGTCAGATCGTTCGGATCTGGACTAAGGGCACACAGAGGCCTTGAATTCAAAACAGCCTCAATTTGCGCTAACAGGGTCGTTAACTCTTCAAAGGTAAGAATTTGACACCCAATAACGCGCACCAAATGCGATTTCACGGATCGCACAGCACTTTCCCAAATACCACCCCAGTGGGGAGACGCAGGGGTTGAAATGCCACTTTATGGCCAACTGTTCAGACGATGCTTGACAGTAAGACAATAACAGATTATTTGCACCAACAAAATTTGTTCCTCGGTCACTATACAAGTCAGTGCATCGACCACGTCTGGCAACAAACCTGCGAAATGCTGCAAGAAAGGCTTCTGATGAAAGGTCAGAAACAGCCTCAAGATGCACAGCCTTCGTTCCGAGGCAAATAAAAACACAAATATATGCTTTATGCCCACGAACCCCACGATACCTGCCTAAAACAATGGACAGGGGTCCAGCGAAATCTACACCAGTGTGAGTAAAGGCCTTGACCTGTGAAACACGAGCTAATGGTAAATCGCTCATGTAAGGACTCAATGGAGACGGGTTCGTGCGAAAGCAACGATAACACTTAGAAAGCACATGACGAATAGCTCGACGAGCTGATAAAATCCAAAATTGTTGGGTAATCAAATACTGAAGAGCTCTGGGGCCTGGATGTAGGTTTCGATTATGAAAATGTTGAATTATTAAGTCGGTTATGGGGTGACTTCGTGGAAGAAGCACTGGATGCTTAGCGTCAAATGCCATGTCGGCGTGTTTTAAGCGTCCACCAACTCTAATAATTCCAAATGAATCCAAAAATGGGGCAAGCTGTCTTATAGGTTTGGAACACGGTAAATTTTGTTCGATTTTCAAAAGCTCGGCACTAAACACACGCTGTTGCACCAATTTAACGACAACCATCAGAGCATTCTGAAGGTCCTGCTGGCACAAGGCGTCCTTTCTACGGGCATCCTTACAAACACGCGCATTGGTCATGAAACGAATACAATAGGCAACTACTCTTTGAATTTTTTGCAACGAAGAGAATTTGTCAAGAAGTTCATTAAGAAATGGTTTCACATGCGTGGTGACACATACAATTTTTCGCTCCTCTAGAGCGGCTTCTTCAGTTATTTCCTGGATCGACGTTGAAGGCCAAATAAATTCAGCCTGTTGAAGCCAAGGGGGTCCCGCCCAACATAGCGGATGTGAAACAAGCTGTTCGGGAAGGATTCCCCGGGATGCACAGTCAGCGGGGTTAGACTTTCCTGACACATGACGCCAGCACTCAGGAGGCACCTTTTCCTGAATTTGGGACACTCTATTAGCAATGAAGGTTTTCCATTTATAGGGAGGCGCCCTTATCCATGATAAAGTTACGCTTGAATCAGACCAGGCAAAAATTTTGTTTATCTTCACATGAGACAGACTAGAAATTACAAATTCTATACAATCCGCGAGCAATACCGCAGCGCACAACTCTAAGCGGGGCAAGGAAATCCGTTTCAATGGAGCCACACGATTTTTCCACACACCAAAAGAAATTACAACGCTGTTGTTCACTAATACTTGTCGCAAGTACAAAACAGCGGAATAGGCTACTTCTGAGGCATCACAGAAACCATGGAGCTCAACATCACGCGTTTCATTACTTATAAAACGACGAGGTATTGAAAGCGACGACAAACAAGAAAGTTGCGACCGATACAATTCCCATTGTTGAGTTATATCATCAGGGGAACAGCGTCCCAATCTAAACCTTGAAGCCACAACTTCTGTATCAACGATTTGGCTACCAAAATGGTAGGAGACAAAAAACCTAAGGGATCGTATATCCGCGCAATCTCTGACAAAATATTTCGTTTAGTACATTTTCTAGCTATAGGTTCTACTGAGTATGAAAAGCAATCAGATACTGGCGGCCACTGTAAAGCCAGCACCTTCATACCAGAGGCGTCTTTGTCACTAAAGTGGATTGTTTGCTGATGAGCTATTGGCACAGATTCTAGTAAAGCTGGATGGTTGCTAGACCACTTTCTAAGTTCAAAGCCTCCAAGAGATAACAAATCAATGAGCTGCCTTTGTACTTCCAATGCATCGGGAACTGAAAAGGAACCAGCCATGATATCGTCCACGTAGGTACTACGTCTTAGGATTTGAGCAGCTAAGGGGTACTTGGCTTCATAGTCTGTGGCTAACTGCAATAAACTTCGAATAGCAAGATATGCACTTGAAGAAACACCGTAAGTCACAGTATTTAATTGAAACTCTTGAATTGGCTCTGTAGGAGAAAAACGCCACAAAATACGCTGAAAATCACGATGCTCAGGAGCCACAAGGATCTGACGATACATTTGTCGGATATCGGTAGTAAACACAACACTAAAAATACGAAAATGTAGTAAAATAGAGGTTATTTCACACTGAAGTTTGGGACCACTAAATAAGCAATCATTTAATGAAGAACCATTTGAGGACTTTGCACTTGCATCAAATACAACACGAATTTTCTTTGCTTCACCGCTTCCCTTGAGCACACAATGATGCGGAATAAAGTATCCATCACTTGGAGAGGCGAGTGCTTCGACGGCAGTCATATGATTTTGGTCAAGATAATCTTGCATGAACTGTGAATACATATTCTTTAAATCAACATCCCTTGCCAATCTATTTTCCAACAAATTAAGTCGACGCATTGCTTGTGCCCTTGAATCGCCTAAAGAAGGAGGTAAAACTCGAAAAGGAAGTTGAACCACATAACGTCCATTTGCTTCACGTTTGCAAGCTTTGACAAACAAATTTTCACAAGCGATATCATCGGAGGACAAGGCTAGCGACTGAGGAACATGCTCTATCTCCCAAAATCTTTTTAAAGTTTCATCCAAGTCAGTATTAAGAGCGGTAAAACAACTTAAAACGTTAGCAGGCGGCAATGAATCCACAGATCCAAACAAAATCCAACCAAAGGTAGTATTCATAGCACAGGGACCACCATTTTCACCTTTGTGAAAACCTGGTAAAATTATTTGAGAAAACATATCCACACCTAATAAAATATCCACATCACTAGAACTGTTAAACTCAGGATCTGCTAAGGTTAAGTTCTGCAAGTATTTCCACTTTTGAATATGAAAGTTTGCTGAAGGAATAGCGTTACAAATTTGAGGTAGCACAACTGTATCCACATGATACACATGACTACTATCACCAACTGGAGAAATTTTTAAAGCTACATTTCCCAGCGTCACACACGAAGACATCTGGTTGAGACCTTGAATAGAAGTAGAGGACTTTGAGGGTTGAAGACCTAGTCTATTTAAACATGCCTCACTAATAAAGCTTGCTTGACTAGCGGAATCCAACAAAGCTCTGCAACGCACCGGCCTATCACAATAATCAAACACAAGTATTGAAGCGGTTGCAAACAACATACATTTTTGAGAGGGTATTCTGCTAGAATATACTTGTAATTTATTTTCACCACTGGAATTTTCAGGAACTGCTTTAGCACCTGAAGAAGATTTATCACTATTAGAATTCACTGGTTTGGGAGGAAAATGTAGAAGCGTATGGTGTCTAAGTTGACACACTCGACATGTCGAAGTACTCTCACACTTATTGAGAGAATGACCGAAAGCTAAACAGTTGAAACAGAAACGCTTATTCTTCACAAAGGAATGACGTTCACCAACGTCAGCACATAAAAATTTGTCACATTTGATCAAAGAATGGGCACTTTCTTTGCAAAAATCACATTTTGAATAACTTACGTTAGACATAAAATTATGTATATTTTTATTACCACTGGTTTTACCATGACCACTTGAAAAACCATGACCGTTAGACCTAAAATGACCACCCTTGTTTGACATATCATTATTGTTTGCTTTATAAGCAGCACTACTGCTTTCCGGCTTTGGAATTAATTGGCTATTTTCTAAAGCTCTACAATGTTTCTCCAAAAATGTGTAAAGATCATTATACTGCGGAAATTTTTTATCACTATATTCAAACTCAAACAGCGTTTTTAACGAATGATCCATTTTTTGAAAAAGTAAATTAAATTTAGTAAAATCCCACAAATCTAATTGATATAAATCTAGGGCTGATAAGTTTTCAGAAAAGATTGACAATAATTTTCTAAGTTCAATCGCTGACTTAGTTTTAATGGCAGGAGCTTGATAAACCGAAAGCCAATAATTCGTCACTAAAACTCTATCATTTTGATAACGTTTCACTAATGCATCGTAAGCCGTGTTATAATTTGCATCCGTAATAGGAATATTTTTATGACTACAGCTGCATCTTTTTCTAAATAAGAAACTAAAAATTGAAAGCGTTCAATATTAGTAAGAGAGGTACATTCATGGATCAATGATTTGTACATGTCAAAAAAGGTCGGCCACTTTTTAAAATCCCCATCAAATTTAGGAATTTCTATTTTGGGCAGTCTCACCCTATCACATCTGTCACTGTTAACACTGTTCCGACTATTAGTTAAGTTATTATTTGGTTTTATTTGAATTTGAGTTTCACATAAATCTCTGTACAATGATTTGATTGCGAATTGCATATCATTAAAGGCATCTTGAATTATGTCTTGTTCTTCGATTTGAGTATCGTCATCAATAAGGCCAACAATGTCCAAATGTAACGATTCAAATTTTATGACATCATCAAACAAACTGTCATATCGTAAGCGGAACTCGTTTTTTGTTTGCTCTGAGGCACCCTCTAAAGTTGCGTCAGTAGCAATACTATATAATTTTTTAACTTTCTTTTGAATTGAATTTCGTTTTTTAATTAAGGACTTTACGTCACTCATGTTTTCTTTTTAATTTTAAACAAACAATTAAATAATTAATTTTTCGCGAAAGAAAAATAATTCCTATATAAATCCGAAAAAATATGCGATGTGGCAACACTGCATATAAATTCAATTAAATTTTGTGGAAGTTAAAATTTAAAAAATATTGAAAACAATAATTTATTTTATATATCACTTTTAACTCACGATAGGCTGTAATTACCAATTTATAAAACCAAATAATAAACTTTAATTGATTTTCTACACTCACCAAAGACTGAATGAACTTTTAACTAATGCAAAATATTAATATAATAGCAATTTAAATTGATTAATTAATAACACAATTTTCATAAAACTTTTGTTTATTGTAATGCCTAACTGCCAGTTAACTCTGGGTTAGAAATTTCCCCTTAAACTTTTTACCGTTTGAAGCGAACAAGTTTGCCTTATCTTAACACCTACAAAAAACTATCGATATCGATCGAAAATATGGGTTTGATGCACAAAAAAATGAAATGTTTAAATTTAGCAGAATATAAAATGAACAATTTTTAACAATAATTTCACTAATTAAAATATAATTTATTGCATTCCATAGGACTTTTCTTAATAATTCGGCTTCGAAGACCAAAAAATGTTCGATATTAGTGGCAATTATATTTTAAAATCAAAGGACCAGCTTGTTTTTTATAAGAACAAGCAAACTTTCGAAAAATAATTTACAAATTATCTTCTCACAAACGATACGAAGAGCACTTACCAAGATTTTGATTTCTTCTGCTTCTGTTAGCTGTTTTGCCGCGGTTTTCTTGCCGTAGATTTCTCGCCGGCCGGCTTGCTAGAGGAATTTGGCGGTAAAGTTTACAGCGGGCTAGGCAACTTGCTCTTAACAAATAAAAGGCGCACAC
Organism: Listronotus bonariensis; assembly: GCA_014170235.1. Taxonomy (NCBI): domain Eukaryota; kingdom Metazoa; phylum Arthropoda; class Insecta; order Coleoptera; family Curculionidae; genus Listronotus; species Listronotus bonariensis. Next base: position 247 of record JACEGR010003243.1, on the reverse strand, counting down.
ACGTATATGTAGCACACGTAATAGCTTTGGAACACAGAAAATAGGAGAAAATCACTTAAAATGGTTTGGGACCTCTCACACAATGAGGTATTCAAATCAAGTCACAATTCACAATTGTCGTTGCAATTTTCAATCGCGCAGCTTGACACTTGTCCAGTGCAGTACCAATTGTGAGAAACAAAATAACAAACACCCTAAATTTAAAATTTAAATATTTTGGCGCGATGCCGATGTCTAATATCAAACA
>JACEGR010003242.1:0-109044 GCA_014170235.1 Listronotus bonariensis | reverse complement strand
TCCCTTGAGATCAGAACTAGCCTAAGTAACAATTTCAAAATTTTTCAGGAGAAACATTTTTATATCTAGAAACTATGTTTTATTAAAAAAAATGCTAAAATTTGCTAGAATTATTGTTAAAACGTCAGAAATAATGTGCTTGAATAGAAATAGGTTAAACGTCATATCTTTAAAGATAATGGACTTAGGCTACCCAAGCAAATTAAGTATACATTCTATGTCCAGCCCACGAGTTGGGTTGATTAGAACTTATAGAATTTTTGGACATAGAATTCTTTGAATTAACAAATATTATCTCACATCAGTCAGCTACTCTTGAATCTAAAAAGAGAGCATAAGTAAAATAAATCCGCGAAAGGTTGAATTATTGTTTTCTAAAATTTAGGACTTGTCAAATAAAGCATAAACTAACAGTTTCAAAAAATTACCGTTTTTTATCATTTGTAAACTAGTAGTAAAATACCTTCCTGAACAGAACAAGGTTGCTTATGATATGAAATTATAAACCTCTAATTTAATCCACGTTGACTCCTTGTTGTAATTTTTGATTGGAAAACAATATGTAATAAGGAAGATTATTTAGTTGTTCAAAGAATTTATTAAGATTACAATAGAAAAGATACAGCAAAATTATTATTTTACTCTCAAGTCATATCTAATTTAACATAAATACATAAATCGTATGGCTTTCCATAAAAAGGAGTAAAAATGATATGAACAAAAAATATATTTCTGCAGCAAAACAATGATACAAACACTTCTTCTGTGGCTAAACGTTATTCACTATCGGATTCATTTGTTGACTGATTAGAAAAGGCAAATTACTAAAAACTGGTGGTACGGCTTGGGAATTACTGCTTTGTTACACAGATATTGCAGGTGATCGTACTTTTTTAGTTAAGGCTATGGGTTTGGTATACAACTTCTTAAAATTTTATTCTTTGGTTACACTTGTCATTTTCTTTCTGCCTTTCTCTAGCAAATTTAACACTTTAAAAACTTCTTTGTGGTTGTAAGTGTATTTAAATAAGATAAAGTCTGGTCGATCAGGGAATGTTTTAATAATTTTAATTTTGTTTCAGTTCACTCTCTCATTGGCTTCATCTTTTCAAAATTTAATGTTGTTTTATTCTGTAGATCTTTTAAATCAAAAACTTCGTCCTGTGAAATTTCGTGCACAATATAATATGGCTGATTTCGTTTGGCAGTCCTTACCAATGTGTACCGCTGGTCTGGTGATGAAATTGGGATATTTCTAGAGGCCTTCTCAATGACACTGTGGACAGAATCTCCCTCTGATTGTGTGTGACCACGCTCTAAATACGTGTGATTTATAGTAATACCATATTTTTGTGAAAGGTAGTTGTAAAGCGAAAATACATTTTTGATTCTATTCTGGCCTGCACAGTTGTCTGAATAAAAACAAAATTCTTTAACAGCTTTGGCAATGTGGTCTTTCATGAACATAAGAAGATTACTACCTATTTTACAGGAGCCCCTTTTTGCAATAACTTCATGCCACATATAACAATCGCAGCCCTTGGTAGCAAGGTTAAAAATAGTAAAGGTAAAAGTGGACAGTTTAAGCTTGTAGTAAGCCAGCCCTACTTCCGATTTAGGAACTGGCAATATTTGTTGTAAGTCAAATACAGCCACACATATGTGACTATTTGTCATAGCCCTCTCTTTATCGCAATTTTTGAGTTACCTCGCTTCATTTTTGTTGGCGATATGATTTTGATAATCTGCTTCTAAGTCTTTTTTTTCATCTGGGGAGGAGTGTTGATATTTGTGGCATATATCGCACAGATCTTTTTGGGATGATGAAAAGAAATATTGAAGTCTGTATTAAATACATTTCTATACATGCTTTCTGTAGCAGGTGTGGGAATATTATTTTCTTCACAATATTCCCGGTAAAGTACATACATTTTTGATATATTGAGAGTAGCTGGTAAAAACAATCTAGACGTTTTTTTTTCTACAGTAGTGGCTTTCTACAAGTTCAAAGGAATTTATGTGATATCTGACGCTTTGTTTAACTGATTCATCTAAAAGTGTGTGTTTGGAAACTTTTCCTCGTCTATCCTCAGATACTACTCCGGCGCTCCCCAGTTTATTAAACACTGTTTTTACTACCTGTGCACTAATACTAAGTGTATTTAAAAAAACGTTTTGCATACTTGAACCCTCTTTTCTTTAATAGGTAGAAAGTAAATATAATTAAATGGCCTTCTACTACTATCAGTAAATTCTTCATTATTTTCTTCATTTATGATAGGTCTTTTACGATCTCTCGCTTTTCTGAGAAACTGCACACACCTAATTATAAAATCTCTCTGTTTGTTAACATCTCCTAAATCCCAGTAGCTTTGAAATACAGTAACCCTGTCTTCTTCATGAATTTTTCTATACATTTCATTCTGCAGTTTTGGCAAGGTGCTTTTATGTTTTTAGCAGGTTGAAGTTTACCTTGCCAATTTTTATATGGCTTTCCAGAATTGTGAGATTTCTTTATAACTGATCTTTTCCAATTTTCTCTATTGCGTTTACTTTTTCTTGACAGCTTAGACTTCCTTTTTATTTTCACCTCGGTTTTGATTTTCTTCTGAATCCCCTTTTGAAAACGATTGTTGAAATTCAGGATCTGTGTCTGAAGATGATAATTCCAGATCCTTTTCTAATTTAGTTTTTGTTTAAGTCCGCTAGTTGAAGGCTTTATTTCAATCTTATGATTAAAATTTTGTATTGATGCTGGCTGTTCAGAAATTCGTTGACCATCTTCTTTGCCATTATAACTACTGATCTGCTGGCGTAAAGTAGATTGACCTGTCAAACTTTTTTACTGCAAAATCAGAATAAACCTATGTCCATTATCATATAACACCGTGTGGTCTATGTTGGAGTAGAACTAGCTTATGTCCATATTTAAGAAACACATACACTAGGAAGTTAACTTAGACTTATTCTGCACCAACTAAAATGGTATACGACGACATAGGATACTTTTAATAATTGGCCGTGCGGCTTAACTATTCGCGGTGGACTTACGATACTTCTGCACTCCAAACCGCCCACCCTTATTTGATATAATGCTGGTAAAATAATAATTTCGGAAAATTTGGACATAGGCTAGTTCTGATCTCAAGGGACGAATTGTTTTTCGGCTGGCAGCAAGTTAATCAGCGGAAAAAGTACTACAACTTTACTAATTTAACCGACTTAAGTTAGCAATAGTGCCCACTTAAGAATGATCACCCTGTATAGGACTTTTTTTTCTAAACATATATCGTTAAATACTTTCTCTTCAAGCTACAGCAATCATAAGTTATATTATTAAATGGCGAATTTTTGGCAACGGTTAGTTTTATCAAAAAATTGAAATAGACCAAAATTTTAGATTTTCTAAGGTTGACTTGCTAGTAGCTAAACTTTGGTCAGTAAAAGAGTTTACCTCTCAATTTCTTCCTAAAATTGGGGTTTTATATCTTATATTAATATTATAAAAAAATGTATACTCTATTTATACACGAAATAATTTCGCCCCTGTTAAAGATACAAGAATAAACTTGATATAAAAAATGTTTGTTTGGACAAACTAATTTTATTGACAGTATTTGTATATATACAGAATATCTCTAAACATAATACTCTGTGGAATTCTACATCAAAAATGTATAACATACTATACGTCAATTATTACTGGTTTTTGAGATATCAGCAGTTTGCGGATATACTCAATAACGATTAAAAGTGAAAGAAGAAAATAATATTTTGGTTTTAATTATTTAAAAAAATTGTCACCTGCAGGTAACAAATATTATATCATGTAATTAATTACCTTTCATTGTATGAACTTCTAATAAGTATGTCAGCATGTAAGTTTACTTTAGACACATAAATACTTGGTTGGACAAAAAACAAACAGCAATACGTCAATTATGACTGTTTTTTCAGTTAAGTAAGTGAACATGTCTCTAAAATACACTATAGCTGGCTTACCCATTAGTAATTCTTATAATGTAGCTCATAAGGAGTATATTTTGAGACATATTATGTCTAATATTATGGTCTTAAAAATTGGTAATACATTTCTGACACCCTATATTACCAGATGTAGAAAAAGTTTAGAAAAATTAAATATTTTTGTCATTTCTGCTTAAATCAAAATAAAAAATAATTTTTAGGTTGTGATAATGTAAAAACTTGATTAATTTTTTTATTATAACGTAAAATTTTTTAGTTTCTTTAAAAAAATAATAAGAGGTATGAATATTTTGTCTTACTTATATGTCTGTTAAAAAATATTGCACTCGCACATTTTGCTGTCCACACTCCAAATTTTTCTGCCGGGTATCGCCCAATTTAGAAAAAAGCTGTTGCCACCACTGCTTCTTACTACAGTAATGAAACACTTTCCACGACAACTAATATACTGTTGCATTATACCTTTCTGCATATCCTTTCATCTTAAAATATGAACCGAATGCGAACGAACTGCCTCTTAACTTTATTAGGAAAGCTCTGTGCAAAGCTTAATAGGTGCTTTATTACAGTCAATTCACTTCGAGCAATTGCATTAGGCACAGTAAATTTAATAATGCTGCATGGCAATATGCTCGCTCAGTTTAAAGTTCAAAAGCGGCACAATGGGCTTTAATAAAAAATGATGCATATATAGGATGGTCTCAAAGTAGTGGGTCAACATTTAGCTGGCGAATTGTAAAGTAAAAATGTTGCGACCAAACTAAACTTACCTTAGTACATAAATTGATATTAACTAAGATACAGGGTGTCATAATATTAACTGATAAACAGGATGTCAAAATAAAAAAAATGTTTATCTTTATTTGATAATATTTGATACGTTTTGAATATCGTATAATAAAACTTGGTACCTAGGGGTTTTTTGACATAAGCTATTTATTTCTGATGTTAATTTTAAGGTGTTAACCGGAGTGCGCCACCTACAATAAAATATTGCAATTGTGGAGCACATGGAAGCTGTATGTTCCTCTGAGTAAAATATTTAACTCTTCTATGCTTTCCACATAAAAAAGAGATATTTTGTAACCATCGCTCTGAGCAACCCTTTTCGAGATATTTGCGTTTAAGTTGTTTAATGCAACCAAAAAGAATATGAATATATACATTCAACGATTCGTTTATGATGTGGTAGTCGTAGTCATACCTAATATGCTCTAATTATTAGTATTTTTTGATCCTAAGTTGTCTTTTACCTTTACGCATGGGTCATAGTGATCTATTTTTTTGTAGATCTTCCTTGATTTCTTTATATCGTTGGGTAACATCTTGCAGCAAGTGAGATTTCTTTTAGCGGTGGTAGCTTTTATCTGATTTCAAATTAGAAATTTACTGGCTTTTTCGAGGACGATGAGGGTATATAAAGAAGGGTTGGGGGTTTGAATCCCCGCCCCCCACTTAGGATGACAAAGAAAGAAAAATTTGTATATAAAAGTCCTTTCTTAGATATGTTTTTACAGCGGAAGGTTATGTGGACCCCCTTCCCCTCTCCTTAGATATCTCGGGAAGACAGGAAGAAGGAAAAAGAACATGTGGAGGTACAAAATTCAGTAAGCGTTGTTTTTGGAACGCGAGGACTTTTTCAATGTTATTTGTTAGGGAAAGAAAAGAAGGGACTTGTGCATTTTTGGTACTCAACCCCCCTTCCCCCTTCTCCATAAAAAGCTATATATACGTACGTGCGCGAATCCGTTTAGTTCTTTTCCCTGTTATTGGTGAATTCAGGCGAAATAGTATAGGTAAGTAAGCCGTAGTTTCATGAGAGTAATTTTTTTGCACCACCTGGTAGGTACGGCCCTGATAATGGAAGTGTAAAATTGGAGTATTATTCAAAAAAGATCATCTTTTAAAATTTCAAGTCTACTAGGAAACAATATTTTTCAGGGTTAAAAATAATGGCCGCACAGACTTTAATTTTTTTTAAAGGTAATCTTTGGTCGTCATTTTGAAAACACATGTTGTCATACAGTGTGTCCCAGAATAGATGTTACAAGATGACAAATGGTCCAAACATTTTGGAATGCTTAAACGTCCTACTGAAAAAACTGGTCACATGGTCCAAAATTGATAAATACAAAATTTTACTTTGATTGTTAATATATTATATTTATATTTATAAGTAAAACTATAAAAATTATCAAGATTAATGAACCTTAATTTTTAAAAATAGGACAAAATTATAAAGGTAAATGTTGTAGAAAATTAAATTTTATGTCAAAATTGAAACTTAAAGAATTAAACTAAAAAAATTATATATTTTTGTCAATTTTTTACATTACAGTTTTTATATTATTTCGCTTAAGGCAGCAAATGAATATATATATATATATATATATATATATATATATATATATATATATATATATATATATATATATATATATATATATATATATATTTTATTTTGCGCTTATACAATCCCATTATGTTACATACTCACGACGAACCCAGACCACGTCCGACGTAGTCAGACCCGGCTTCGGGCTTGAAAACGTTTTACTGTGCAAATGTACTGCAGGGGGTAGATGAAGTCAGGGACGAAATATAGGCAGGGTCTGAGAAAACGTGAAAATGGCCATTTTTATACAGATATTGTTCGAGAGTTAGCCACGTAGAGGGCGCTTGTATTGCGCGCGTATAAAGTATATAATTCTGATTATTTTACCGATGAACACAAGCCCAAAAACTGACAACCATGTAATACCAAGGTTTTCGTTTGGATTGTTCTTTATTAAAGTTAAATCTTATGATACTACAACTTAAACCTGTCTAATCGCTTTTATGAAAACATATCAATTTAGTAATTGTCAGGATTTATTTTTGTTAAAAATTCTAGATGAAGCAAAATAAACGCTCTACTTTATTGTAAAATGTTTCAGTAATATATATAGAAAAAAAATGGAAAATGATAAAACTAAAACACAATTACATAGGATTTCATCTAATATTGGAATTTATTTAAATTTAATCAAGTAAAATTAAAAATCGGTAATATGATTTGCTCTATAAAAGTAAGGGATATTATTCAAAATTGCATTTTATATATATTTTTTTTAAATGTAATAATCGGAAATTATTATTATTTACACCTTTAAGGTATATGCTGCTTAATTTTACAATTAAATAATATTAAATCAGAAAGTAAATTCATAAATTGTGATGTTCCTCAAGGTTCTGTACTTGGACCGTTGTTATTTTTGTTATATATAAATGATTTAGCTTTTATCGATATAAAAGGCCAATTTACTATGTTTGCTGATGACACCACTATTTTATGGAACAACAAAAATAAAAATGTATTATACGATTCAATTAATAATGATATTTTAAAAATTAAATCCGGGTGTGATTCTAATTTGCTTACTTTTAATATTAATAAAACTAATATCCTAACATTTAAATGTACTCTTAATAACATATATATGAATGATCAAATTGTTAAATATTCTTCATGTACTAAATTTCTAGGCCTTTTTGTCGATGTTAAACTAAATTTTAAAGATCATATAGAAAAACTATGTAATAAACTAGCATCTAATTGTTATGGTATTAGAATACTCTCTAAAGAATTAGAAGATTTTTCAGTTTTAAAATCTATTTATTTTTCTTTAATTGATTCTATCATAAGATATGGAATTTGTTTTTGGGGAAACTCGTATCAATATTTATTAAATTCAGTATTTGTATTACAAAAAAGAGCAGTTAGATATATCTGCAAAGCAAAGACAAAAGATTCGTGTAAACCATTGTTTAAGTCAAAGAAAATTTTAACTCTTACCTCTATTTATATTTTAGAAACAGTATGTTTAATTTAAAAAAAATTGTTTAAAAAGTCCTAATAATTCTTTATATGATACTAGAAAAAATCTCAACTTCAACTTCCGAATCCAAATTCATCATTAACAAAAAAATCTTTAATTTATGACTCAAAAAAAAATAAAATTTTTAAACTATCTGTTCAAAACTTGTTATTAAGTAAAGCGTATTATGTATTAAGAGAATACTTTGATAATAATTTTAATTAGTCGTACCATAACATAAAGCATGTATCTTATTATTATTAATATTATTATTATTGTTAATATTTTAATTTTATTCTGCTTTGTCAAAAGATTATTCTTGGACAATAAAGCAATATTATTATTATTATTATTATAATGCTACTAAACAAAACAAATTGATTAAGTATTTAGTCTTTTTATTTAAAAAATACATTTGTAGTTTTTATTTGTATATTCCACAGAAATAACAAAAAATATTTCTTTTGGTAAAATAAACGGTAAGCTGATTCACATACAATAATTATTTACTTCGGTAAGTATTAAATACTAAGGTTTTAATTCTTATCCAATCGCTCTTCTGAAAACAATCAGATACTCTTTAATTAAATCCAGACATTCATTTTTCTTAGTCAGTTTCTTTTTTACATGTTTTTCAAATCTATTAATTACAATATTTTTCATATTTGGGTCCCATTTAACTCGGCCATTTTTACCAGTAACTCTATTTTTTTCTTGTTTATTCATTTCTTTTGTTTTATTTTCTTGTTAAAGACCTAAAATAGAATAGATAAATAAAGTTCTAGGCTAAAAATCTTTAAAAAAATTTAAAAATGCATTTATTAAACATTTACAGACAGATTCACTAAATATTTAAATCCCCAATGGGTTTAGGCATAAGCACTATTAAAATGATTTACCATGGCTATGGTTTAGCAATTAGAATTCCAAGTTAAACCTTAAACCATCAAAAGGTTAATCATTTTAATAGTACTTATGCCTAAACCCATTGGGAATTTAAATAATTAGATCCAGGTTAAAGCTTAGTGAATATGGCTGTTAATAATAAACAACGTGTTTGAGTATTTTTATAGTGAATGTTACCAGGACTATATTTAAAGTGAATTACAAAAACTTTACTTAGGTTATTCTAATACTATTGATTGGTCCAAGTAAATTTCCTAAATTACCTGAAGGACCAGGCTGCGGCTTGCTGTCATCAACTAATTTTTTTTATGAGCTCTTCATCGTCTATTGTTATATCATTTAGGCTTTTACTTTTAAATTCAGATCCTCTGCCACTATCCAGCAGCATTAGGATCTTGGCTACTTTTGCGGTTTGGTACGTATTCTCTGTTAACCTGAAAAAAATGCCTAAAAAATATAATTTCATCTTCAGTGTATATCATATGCATATAACCGGTTGGTGCATCGTCGGGCGGCATAAAGGAAATCCCATGTAGTTTTCAATGGGGTCAATTATTATATTAAAGTTTATTAAAGAGCATGCAAATCTACGTCCATGGTAAAAACTTTAGATTTTTTAGTTAACCCGTTTGCGAGTTGGATGCTAATAAATGATACAGGATGCTTCAAAAATTTAGGGCAATGAAAAGATGTTTTTAATGGGACACCTCATATATTTTTGGATATTTGACTTCTACTATAGATTTGTAAATATTATTACCTATAAAATTCCATATGGGTTTTTTCTGTATGGCCCATAAATTTGGCTACCTGATTAAGTTCATCCTTTTCAAAACTCATTAACTGCAATATTGTAGCTATCTATCTAAACATTTGTTTTCTTTTGTGCTTGCCTAATAGCGATTCGCCATAAAGACAAATTAAAGGATCACTCTTAGCTACAAGTCCAATATTATTAGCTCTGATACTATTAACTTCGAAAAGACGACTTTGTTTAAAAATTTCCCAGGAGACCTGTGCTTACTAAAAATTTCTGAGCCGCCGATCGATGTCCAAATTTTTTAGTAATGTGCTCCGTATTTGCCTTACAGTGCTTTCTATGCCTTTACAAATAGCTGCTTTTAATAATTCCGTAGCAATTAACGCAAATGGAATAGTTTATATTGTCTATGCGATTTTTCTTATTAATGAATTTTCTAATCGGCCTTATAATGTTCTGTTCTCTTTGCAAAATAAGGTTTCCTTTTCGCCTTACGAGAATTATACCATTTCTTCTATCTGTGCTTATTTCTGGCATATTTTAGAATCTTTTATACAGCTTTCTTTTACAGAATTCTACATTTTTTGACATGCTATTTAATTCAATTTTTTTATGTTCTACAAACTCGTAAGGATCATCTGGGGATCCTCATTTTCCTGGTTACTGCCTTTTTTCGTAACATGAGTACCCACATCTTAAAGAAAAGGATTGTAAAAGTTTAAAAAGTAAATGCTTCAACTTAGTTATAGATTGAAACACATACTGCCAGATTTACTAACTTTAAACCTACTTAGATCTAAATATTTAAACCCTCAGTGGGTTTAGGCATAAGCACTAATAAACAAGACTGGTTTAGCAAATAGAATACCAAGTTAAACCCTGAACCATCTAAAGGTTATCATTTCATTAATAGTTCTTATGCAGATTGGGGGTTTACATATTTAGACCCAGGTTTAAGCTTAGTAAATCTAGCTGATAAAGTTTATTCTATGGTAGAGTCATACATAACCTAAAAAAAGATTTTAGGAACTATTTTAGGATAATTTTACTTACCTTCTTTAAATGACTTTGTTAGCTCCAACATTCTGGCAGTTCGGAGTTTCATTGTTTTAAAATAACCACTATTAAATATCAATGTTATAAGCAGAACTAAACGTCTATTGTGCAGAAAATAAACGACACAAAACTAATATAGCTAATTTGCGCGGAAAATCCCCGAATTTCTGCTTATGTTGCGGGTCTGTACTCGGCGATAAATACAACCAATTTGTATAAAAACGTGGCAACACTGGCGGGTCTGTATTAATCGAATAAATATAAAAAGTCATATATAATGGCTTAAGAACGCCGTTTTTTCTAGTTGGCTTGTAAGCGTTCGTAAAATACTATTATTTTTTATTTTTAACTATTTCTTACCCCTCTCGTTGGAAACTTGTTTCTGAATATAATTTTAGTATATAACATAAAAAATATCTTAATAATACCGTTACATTAAGTGGGACGGGGGTGGTCTGTAAATTGTGAGTGGTCTGACTAAGTCGAATAAATCAGTATATATATATATATATATATATATATATATATATATATATATATATATATATATATATATATATGTATATATTTAAAATTATTAAATTTTCTTTTGCTTTCTCTTGCCCATTAGTTAAGTTGTAATGTGTAATGTAAAAATTTTTTTAACTCTTATTTATTAGTTTTAAATTTTTACATAAAATGTAATTCCCTCAACAACAATTATTTATAAAATTTTGTTCTATTCCTGTAAGGCAGGCGAAGAAAAGTTTGTGGAAAGAGTCGTGATGGATAACATAGAAAAGCAGGATGTTTCTTTAAACTGCCTCTAAAGGGAGAAAATACTTTGTTTAAGCCAATAGACCTTTGATTATACGACGTGCTCATGCGCAGTCGCCATATTGAAAAGGCGGTAATTCAAAATTTTCGTACTGTTTTCATTAATAATGTGTGGGCAAGGAATATTATCTCACCAAAAAATACTTACTGAAAAATCTATCAATTGAGCTTCACTTATTTATGATTTAGTTGAAGCCTCATAATTGTAAACAATTAAAAAGGTGGGCTAAATGTGTTATGTATATATTTAAAATTATTAAATTTTCTTTGCTTTCTCTTGCCCATTTGTTAAGTTGTAATGTGTAATGTAAAAATTACCAATTTTTTTTTAACTCTTATTTATTAGTTTTAAATTTTTACATAAAATGTAATTCCCCACAACAATTATTTATACAATTTTGTTCTATTTTTAAAAATAAAAGTAGTTAGCTCCTGGGCATTTTTTATAATTTTATAACTCACCCTCTATAATACCAATAGTTTTGGACCATGCGAACAGTTTTCCCAAAATTTTGTTTTAAAATACAATTGTCCTCTTGTAACACCTATTTTGTGACACACTGTGGATCGAATAAAAACATTGGACCAAATTTTCCAGTAATCTTGACAATGTAAGAATGACGTGAGCAAAGCGAAAGCAAAGAGTAGGTATGTTTATTACACCACCTTCTAGATGTTTTGAATAATTGTACTATGAGCCGTTAGTACAATTCTAACATTTAGAAGGCGATGGTTTATTATTATTCTTTGGCGAAAGTCTATAAAGTTGTAAAAAAAAACGTCATCTTGACATTCTCGAGCGTGGCAATTTTATTTTTATTTTTGAGGAAATAATTTAAGTCATTAGACGTTTGAAGGGAGCTTATAACGGGCTCTTACGTGGAATCATGCATGGAGGATGTAGAAGACGTTCTGGTGGCCCGAGGAAGATAGGAAACTTACTGCTAAATTAAAAAGGCATCTTTTTTCTGAAACTAGACGCTGTAAGTGAAGATTCCTATAACATGATGTTTTTCTGTTTGGCGTACTGCAACGAGGTATTCTTCAATGGCGGAGAATGGTGGCGGGCGCAGCGGGGGACGTCAGTACTAAAAGAAACCGGTTATGCGCGATACCAGTAGCAGTTCTTTGGAAGATGGCCGCAATTTATGCATCTCATAGCTTTTAAATATTACTTAGATAGAGATTTTTGGGAGCTACAAAGCTCGACAATCCAGATTTTTCATTGACGATGTCCTGGAAAGCTTATGTTGAGACATCGCACATATGACCAGAAGGTAGGGAGCTGGCTAATTGACTAGAATCAAAACCCATTAATAAGCAGTTGGGCTTAAGATTTAAGGATAACAAAAAATATGAAATCTGAAAATTTCCAAGTGCCCTATTAACAACAATACTTTTTGACATATTTAAAAACTACAGCTGCTTTCCCCACCGATGGAGAGGTAGGAAAAGGTGTCCCATTTTGGTTGCAATATAATATTTTCTTCCTATTATTATTTAAGCTTTACAACCCAATAAGGCTCTATATTGCTCGAGGACATCCCCATTTAGCATCATGGGCTACCCTACTATTGTGATAATGCAAATCCTTTTTTTTGTTTACACCATAAAATATTAAGCTTCCCTTTTAAACAAAAATAAATGGTACTAACTTTTTTTTCTGTACAAAAAAACACGGCATTTTCCTTCATTTTAAATCCTTAAGAGACTGTTAACAAAATAAAATTTTCCTCCGCTTTTTAGAAGAACAATTAGGCAACCGGAAATTAATAACGGGCGTACCTTTCTATTCAATTATTAAAGCAAACAAACTTATTTACGAAACTTCTTTAAGATGCAAAATACACGCCTCAAGATCAAAGATCAAACAGGATCAACTTATTTAATGAAGGTTTCATTATGAACTTGCTAACCCTTTCTGTTTCTTAGCAGCAATAACTCGCAGGATAATTTTCACGATGAAAACTTTTTATTGAAACTTTTGGGCGAAGTTTTCCGGAGATAAACCTTGGAAGACAATTTTAAAGTTTTAGGCAATTTAATGCAAATAGAGACCGGAAATGGTTGATGTGCTGGTGAACCAATTATATTATCCAAATAATTTACCAGGCGTAGCCGGTGACCTATTTTTAAGATGGGGCACATTTTGTGAGTAATTTAATATATGAAAATAGTAGGAGTGCCCACGATGCTAAATAGAGATTTACCCAAGCATCATAAAGACCTATTTGGTTGCAAATCTTAGATGATAAGAAGAAACAAATGTTATATAATGTATACCTTTTCATTGGTGGGAAAAACTCAAAAAAGAATGAAGGGAAAACTTTTTTAAAGTGGACATCCTGTATATTATATCACCATATAAAAGGTCTTTAAAAACGCTTCACAAAAATACCTTATTTGATAAACATATCTATCTTTAATAGTTACAGAAATATGACCATTTAAATCTTGTTATAATTTCCATTACATCTACAGTTTGATATTTTAAAAAAAAAATTATAAATAAATAAATAAATTAAAGACTTATAGAGAATAGGGACACCCGGTATTTGGGGTATTTTTTTCGGAAGCTACATTTGTTGTGGCTTAGGCGGATAACCCTGGAAAAGTTAACTTTGACATAAAAATGTGTCCCTTTAATAATAAAAATTATAATGTTTGAAATTTTTATACGCGCACAAATTACAGAATTGCAGGGGGTGGCTCGTTTTAATTGAAATGCACTGTATTTTCCAAAAAGCCAATTGGTTATAAAGCACAATCAAAAAATTCCCTACTTTCTTGCTGTAGGTACTATACAAAGTATTTTGGTCCCTTTAAAGAAAGAGAAGTTCCTGTAAGGCAGGCGAAAAAAGTTTGTGGAAAGAGTCGTGATGGATAACATAGAAAAGCAGGATGTTTCTTTAAACTGCCTCTAAAGGGAGAAAAATACTTTGTTTAAGCCAATAGACCTTTTGATTATACGACGAGCTCAAGCGCAGTCGCCATATTGAAAAGGCGGTAATTCAAAATTTTCGTACTGTTTTCATTAATAATGTGTGGGCAAGGAATATTATCTCACCAAAAAATACTTACTGAAAAAACTATCAATTGTGCTTCACCTATTTATGATTTAGTTGAAGCGTTACCATTTGTTAACTAGCCACAAACTTATAAATAAAAATAATATGTACAATTTTTATTTATTAACATTGCTAATTATTCAATTGTAATAATTATAAATATTAAGTATTACTTATCGGAGTAATCTATTGAAATTTATTTACCCATAATTTACATTTCGCATATGATTTAATATATAATTTGCTTGATGGTTTAATAATTTTTTACGATATTCCAGGTAAGGCTTTGGAAAACTTATAAACTAGTACGTATTGGTTTGGAATGATTTCTAGGTACTGTGTATCACTTTGTTGTTCCTCTTCGTAGAGACGGCATATTTTTTTTAGATCATAAATATTTTTTGTTGGTTGGTCTCAGTTACTACTTAGTTTGTTTTTTACTTTTTTAAAAATTAATTGATTTTAATTCATATTTTATTTTATTTTTTTACTGGTAGCGGACACTTTATTTACAAAAAAGATGGCTGATTCTAACGCATGCGCACACACAAAATTGTGTAGAAAGTCCTATTAGTTCTTCTTTGCACTTCTTCTGCAATCCTATTTTTTACCGAGCGATATTAGCGTATTTTTATACGCGCCTGACATTTATTAGGTGAATTATTTTTATTTGTCATACACTAATTGGTTTTAGTCATTAAATTACATTTAAAAGTTATTGCGACTTCTCTAATCACAGTTACAGGGGCGCAATTAGGGGGTTGAGGTGACTTATCCCCCCAAGACCTCAATTAGCCCCTCCCCTCAAAATGATTAAATATTTAAAATACAGGGTACAACCGTCGCCTCGCAATTCGACGCTGACAATGAGAAATATCGTTGTTATATTCAGTACCATCTTTAATATTTGACATAAAGTTATATCCACGGTAATATCTACGAAATTCGTTAAAGTCGCGGAAACGGAAACAATCCTAACCTCTATTTCCGTGTTTGTATTGTAAGTGAAATAAAAAATTGTAAGCCAGATGAGGCTATATCCACGTCTCTATTATAGTCACCATTAAAACGACCGATATCAGCCAAAATATAAAATGATTATTATATTATTTTACAAATATATTGTTATGTCACTTGTTAATTTTTTGCGACCAATTGTGTATGCGTCGAATTGTCGCTGCGACGAATTACGTCGCGCCATATTTACTGCGTCGAATTGTCGCAGATCCATTAAATATCTTTTGTATTGTGAACACCTAGTATAAAAAAGTATACATTTTGGGAATTTTAAAAATATACATTTTTGGGAATTTTAAAATAAGTATACATTTTAGTTGGTTTACTTAACATTGGGAAATTTGCTACATAAAAATATACGTGAGGTGTCAAGGTTTTAAAAAGTATAAATCAAACAATTTTCTAGGTTACTTTTATAATAATAAAATAAAAACATTAAACAAACTGGGTAGCGTAGAAATACAAAACAAACACTGGAAAATTTGATATTTAAAGAAGAGAGAAAGAAATTAAAAGGGGGATTGTTTATCAGAAAAGAAGTAGTTAGTGGAGTCAAGTAATAAGTTAAATTTTTAGTTCAGCTCCCCGTACGGGCTACCCTGAGTGGGAGTATGCCCGTACCAAATTTAGTTAATCAAATAAGTTAAGTTGGTTTTAAAAAAATGCGAAGTTAGTTTTGATGGTTGACCGGTCTCATTGTCCCAAGAAGATAGTTCCATATGGTACATTTGCCCTAGTGACCCTATATATGTAATTCCAAAAATATATACGTCACAGTATTATAAAAACTTTTTCATAAATTGGGGTTTTCCCAGGGTGGGGAACATAAAAGTTAAGGAAGCGACCTGCAGTCCTTCTCTTATCTTTAAAATGCAATAACTTTTTATACCTTGTATATTATAGATTGTAGTGAAGACTTTCTATTTTAACATATTTTGTAAACAAACAATGTATATCTAGTGAATATCGCTACGAGCAATCGTTTTTAAGGTATTCCGAATTAAAATGTTTATTCCATGTAAAGAATTTCTTTTGTATTCCTTCACGCTTTAACTAAGCCACCTCGATTTTTCTAAAAGTTGTGTAGAAAAAGCTACGGAAAATTCTGTGCGCCAAAAATACAACGATCTAACGCAATTTACCTCAGTTGAAAAGTTAATCCTTTCCGAAATACAGGGTGTCAAAGTAAAAAAATTAAATAAAATCCTTGAAACCCTGTATTTTCTTAAAGATCAATTTTTCTACTGAGACAAATTGCATTAGATCGTTATATTTTAACCAAAAGAATTTGTGGTACCATTTTTCACATACATTTTGGAGACTGCCAGGTGGCTTAGATAAAGTCTTAAGGAACGCAATGGAAAAATTTTGTCTGGAATAACACGTTTAATCGTAAATATCTCTAAAACTATTGGTCGTATTGATATTTACTAAGTATACCTTTTTTGAGAAAAAATATGAGATATATTATATGATACTTAATTCCTTTCCTTGGAAAATCATCTAAACCCTAATTTTGTACAAAAAATTTTAATTTTAAAGAATGACTAAAATAAAATGGAAAGCTTGACACCCTGTGTCTTGATTTGACTTAGGAAAGTTATATTAGTTTAGTTGTATTTCGGCCCAAGGCAGGGGCGGCTGGTGCATAAGAGCTGCAGAACCACCACAATTTTTAAGCTGCTTGGTATTTTTTCATAACATTCAATTCATCATTTTACAATCAAATTATTAAATATCCATTAAAACAAAACTAAAATAACCAGTTTCCGGCCGAGAACTCTAGTATAGTAGGAACACGCATCTTCACCCAGTAACGAGGCATCATAGATTACTGCGCAGTGGACCATCTTAAATAATTTTCAGTCTCTCGCGACGTTATTGCATTGACTACACATAAACTGAGCGACTCTTTTCGGTGCGCCGCACGATTGTTTTAATCTCCTCTATGCCGAATGCACTTGTCGTTGGGCAAAATTCGGCTGCTAAAATACGTAAATTTTGGTTATTGTTGTGCGGCATTCGTGGTAGCACTTTACAGGTTATTTAGACATTTTTTATATCGCGCGTGTTGAAGTCGACAAGTTTATATTTTTTATTCGTATTTGGTTGTGTGTTTAGTGTTTATAGACAATGGATGTGGTGCATAATTTAGTGAACGTTAAACGATTTTTTAAATATTCATATGAAGAGAAATTTGAACTAAAAACTAGTGGTAGACCGTTACCGGACATCGTGATTGAAGTAACCTGTGTTGGCAGAGGAAAACCTTATACGCGTTATTTCAATAGAGCTATTTATTCCCGAAATGACTGGATTTGTGGATGTTATATGAAAAATGCCCTTTTCTCCATGTGTACTTTTTGCAGGCAAAGAGGGTAGTTCACCACTTTTAAAATGTTAATACAAAATAATTTAGAAAGCACTTTCAAAGAGACAAAAAATGTGCTAGATATTTTAACTCCTATGTCGACATCAGAGGCTGAAAGGTGTTTTTCTACACTTAAGCGAATAAAGACCTTCCTTCGTAATACCATGTCACAAGATCGTTTAACTGCATTGGCTATGCGACCATTGAAAAAGACTATATTAAAAATCACAGACTTTAATGACAGAGTTATTGATCGACTCGCTTCAAAGAAGGATTGTCGGGTTGATCTCATATTTAAACAATAACGTAACTTTCGAGTAAGTTTCTAATAATTTTATTTCCGTAAATATTTTTTGTTCTCATTTTCGTTAAAACCCAGCCTACATAAATATGAAACCTGATAACTGAATATCGACTTAGGATTAAATTTGATAAAATGGTGAATGCCCCGCGAATATATTATTCCATTTATTTGAGTAATTTAATTGCAGAACACCTATAATATTTTGCCACGAGCCGCCACTGGCCCAAGGAGTTTGTGTTAGCATTTTGCACAGATTCTTTAGAGACATATTGGTGTTTTTCGAAAATATTTTCTACAAACTGGGGCTTTAGCCACCCAAAAACAGAGGTTAGTTACGACACTACACTAAGTCCGGTGATGGCTTAGCGTGTAAGGCGTTAAGTCGTTGAGCGCACAACGGACGTGAGGTGGGTTCGAATCCTGCTGAGGCCAAATACTTATTTATAAGTTGGTTGGAAATTTAGTGGTTAGCTCAACACCAGACGGACAAAGTGCAAAATGTATCGACGCTGAAGGCCACCAAAGACCAGGGCACCGGAACACACTTTTCCGTGTCCTGCGCAACCGTAGACATGCGGACCCCACTCAGTTGGTAGGTTCAGTAGTGCCCCCTGGGTGGGGACGAGGTTTCAAGTTGTCGCTCATAGGACCATGGTTCGGAACCCACGTTAAGCTGTAGGTCCATTCTGGCTGACATCACCCAGACGTAAAAGACAGGGCGCACAATAAGCCGAGCGGCTTCAGTGCATGGGTTATCCCGGCCCTATTCTAATCTAATCTAATCTACGCCACTGCACAGCTACTTAACTATTTACCTGTATGGATAACAACGCACTCCTCAACATATCCAGAATCCCATCAGGAGCATAGATCGTGATTGCATACGTCACACCAAGCAAAGGTATCAGTACTGCCAGAGCCTTCACCGCTTTTCGGTACTGCTGGATTTCTACGGAGTTAGCTGAACGCAGTTTGGTAACTAGCACGATCATGATGGAAATCATGAAGACGATGTTGAAGGCCAAGACCAAGATGGTGGGTATTTGGAAGAGGTAATCTATGTGGCTTTGTCGAAACCAGACGCACTGAAAAAAAAAAAGAGTTTATTAAATTTTATGTGTATGCTGTCAAGTCATAAATTAAAACACCCCCATTAACTTTTTAATTTTTTATCGTACAAAATAAACAAACACATCAGTTTATCTAGCAACTGTGCTGACAATACTATTCAATTATAGTCTAAGATCCAAATAGAAAGCGACCTGCACCCATCTGTTTACAGAATAAAATAATTTTATATTAAACTTAGTATTTAAAAAAGTATTGCTACAGGGTTGCCTAAAAAATTATGGTCAAGGCCATATTCAAACTTATAACCTCAAAATTTTTGACACACCCTGTATAATAGTAAACCCTATTTTTGTCCTAATATTTAAACGCTATTTAATAAAATATGTATGTTTAAATAAAACAGAGTGTACCAAAAATTGTATTCATTTTTTAAAATTTAAACTATTTTTCATGGCTTTAAATATAAAATTGGAAAGCAAAAATTTTAGTTATGGAATTATCATAAAGAGTAAACAAAAAATTTTTATTATACAGGATTAGTCAAAACTTTTAAGGTTATTTTTAATGTAGAGGGTGTCCGTAATTCGTTGCAATTGCAGGGTATCTTGGTTATTATTAAAGATAGAGACTTGTTGTTTTTGCGAACTGTTGCTACTCTTTGATGAAACGAAAGTTGACAGCAAAATATTTTTTATGGCCCTCTTAGTTTTTGACATACTGGGCGAAATACATGTTTTGTCATTTTGGGACCCTCCTTGTATTTCAGTTGTCTTGTAACTTACAACAAAAGTTAAAACATAACTTAGTAGATTTTTTTACGTATATTCAGTGGTGTAGTTAGATTTTTTAAAATGTTATATTTTTCGAGATATGAACCAAACATATGATTTTTCTTATGCAAACCCTGTATATTTTTTATTCAATAAGTCATAGCAGATAAAAACTTTTTAAAAATGTATAATACTTAATAGTTATTTTATATTTTTTGATCCTAAATTGACGTTTTTAATTTTAAAATGAAATTTTTTTAGTAGGTCATGACATAAATTTTTTAACTTAAAAATAAAGTTAGCCCTTAGTTCGTAATTTGTTTACATTTGCTGCAACTTCTTAGTTTTAACTAATTTACCCCGCACCCCTATTTACCCACCGGTTCCTTAAGTTTGTTCACTTTCTAATTAATTACTTAATAAAACTTAATATTTTAGATAAGTGCATCTGTGTTTATACTTATATTATTATTTTATATATGTTTCCTCCGTGGCGCAGTGGACAGAGCTTTGATCTTCGAAGCCAGAGGTCGACGGTTCGATTCCCAGCGGGGGACACATATTTAGGTAGTAGTTATTTAAAAATAACGACCGTAGTGGCACTACCGCGTTGTCTAAAAGGTACTGTGAAATGCATAACTGCATGTTTCAGTGCTTGGACAACGTTGACGGAACAGGGGAACGATGGGTTAAACATCTAATAACCCGACACCCACGGTACTCTGGTATTTAGGCATATGCCTTCGTGGGATGTCAAAAAGATTTAAAAAAATACTTAAAACAGCGTCCAACATTAGTATACAGTGTGTCCACGATAAGGATCCTAAGCATGGGAATCTCAGTACCTTTTGGAGATACAACTTAAATTAGGAAAAGTTGTGTTTTTAAAGCCTATTTACATGCCGTTCAAAACTTAAAACATTTTCATGGCCTGAGGAGATATTTGGCAAAAACGAAAATCTGACTATATCAATTTAATTTTTTTCTGACTTTATTACTTAACTACTTAAGGATATTAAAAAACTAATAACACCTTTTCATTGGAACTTTTTAGCTACTACTGATGGTATTTTTAGATTTTATACTCGACGTTTCGTTTTCAAGAAACCATCATTAACTTTATTTTTTTATATGGCTCGAAAAAAAGTACATCCTGTATCTGATCCCATTTTTGATTACAAATTTAATGATGTATCACATGTCATATTTTAATTTTTAGTTAAAAGAAAAAGTGCATGTTTTTATTTTTTAAAGTTATTTTTAAGTAGGCCTTGCAAACAAATGCTTGGACGTTAATACCTGTTATCGTATCTGCAACATAATTAATTATCATTATTAAATAGTATTTGTCGTTATTACCCTGTTTGTCAAGTTGTTGTTTTTAGAGCAATTGTTCTTATAGCTTAGTGACTTAAAGGTCCGATACTTCGGTTTTTGAGTAGAAGCAAATGCTTTGTAGAGTAAATAAAGTATGTTAACATTAGTAGATTTTTGAACAGACCCACCTCAAAAAGTCCTGCTGGCACCTCCCACACCCCTCAAAGTTGCTTAAGGGATTGATATAGTTTTTTTCTAATATCTTCTAAACGGTAAATGATAAAAAACTGATTTTAGTGTCGTTAGATAGAGCACAAAATTCTGCAAAATAGTAATAATTAAAATTGTATTTTTGTTTATTACGTAAGAATCTCCAATATAAAAAAAGTTGGAGGGGAGCATCCACAAGGCATTTTTACGATATATCTTCCAAACCGTCTACCAAACAAAAATATAAGACACAAAAATTAAGGCCAAAGTTTTCCCTATCGAATGGTGTATAACATTATACTATTTTCTTTTAAATTAAAGCTACCAGTGGCGTACAAAAGTAGCACTACACCAGTATAGTAGCTAGTTAAAAATAGAAATTTTTAATGTTATACTTTTATTTTATTTTTTCAGAATATTTCTCACTTTAGTTATATTAATTGGTAATATTACCTTATTGCGCATAATAGTAATAATAAAAATAATATTTTTGTTTTTTTGGTAAGACTCTACAACAAAAAAAAAGTCGAAGGGGAGTATCCATACGGCACTTTTTACCATATATCTTTCAAACCATTAACAAAAAAAAATAAACAACATAAACGACAAACCACAAAGTTATCATTTAGACTATTATCTTTTAAAATAAAGCTACCAGTGGCGTACCAAATTAGTACTACCTACCAGTAAAGTACCTAGAAATCGAAATATTTAATGTTATTCTATTAATTTTAAAAGATTATTTTTCACTTTAGATTTATTAATTAATAATTATACTTTACATTTTATTTACTTATTTCTTTTGTTTTATAATTTGATTCATTATATTTTTAAATAAATAACAACAGTATTATAATAACTTTTTATTATAAAGATAATAACAAATATGGCTTATACAGTGTGTCCCAGGATAGGTGTTACAAGAGGATAAATTCACCAAAAATTTTGGAATTTTTAATCGTCCTTTTGGAAAACTGGTCGCATGGTCCAAAACTAATAAATACAAAATTTTATTTCAATTGGTAATATACAGGGCAAGTTATAACTAAAAATATGAAAAATGACCAAGAATAAAGTACCTTTATTTTTTAAAATAGGACAAAATTGTATAGGTAAATGTTGTAGAGAACTAAATTTTATGTCAAAATTTAAAGTTAAACATGTTAAGTAAAAATAAATATTTTTGTCAATTTTTTAACTCCCCTGTTTAATACCAATTGAAGTAAAGTTTTGTATTTATTAGTTTTGGACCATGCGACCGGTCTGTCCAAAATTTCGTTTTAAAATTCAAAAATTTTTGTTCTATTTGTCCTCTTATAACATCTATCCTGGGACACACTGTATATAACATCAATAAACAACAAACACATTATTACACAACCTGAAATACCTAATTACAACATTCCGCACACAAACATAACCTGGTACATTTTAAAAAAATTTAAAAAACATTTACAATTTGTGCCACAAATCTTACATTTACATTTTAATAGTGTATCAGATGATATTTTTTTCATTTTTTAAAGTGGTCCACAGTGGTGTCCATTTAGTATTCTCAAAAATCCATCCCCATTCAGATGGACATGGAAGTTCAACCACTGGTTGGCAGAGATTACCCCAAACAAATCCTGCTTGATAAATGCATTGATTAAGGTGAAGTGCTAAAGCATTCATTGTTGGGGGTAAATTCTCAACCGTTCGGTTTTTTTGGCAAAAAGTTGCATTCGACAAATATCAATGTTGCTACTATCAGAATGTTTATCGTAAATGCTTACAACGAATTTTGAGATCACACTTAATTGCCGAGATGAAGGTTTTTGGAATGCTGCAATAAATCAATGAAAGTAGCTGTAACTTCCGGAAAAGATTCCCAAGCTTCCCAACACTTTTTTTCCTTTTCCATAAAAGGAGGACGTGGTATCGCAACCGGTTAGTGAATGAAAAAAACAAAGGGCTAGACTTTTTCATTGATTTTTTTTAGCAATTTCGATACACGAAATATGTCTTACATTTTTACCAGTACCAGACTCAATCCACACGTCTTGATTTTGATTTTTGTACTGGTAAAAAAATAATTCCGTGTAATATGATTATTTATTATTACTAGTATGCAGAATTGGAAATAATTATAAATTAATAAAACTAAAGTAAAAAATATTAAACAAAAAATTAAAAGTATAACATTAAAAATTTCTATTTTTAGGTACTATACTGGTGTAGTGCTACTTTTGTACGCCACTGGTAGCTTTTTTTAAAAAGATAATAGTATAATGTTATACACCATTCGATAGGGAAAACTTTGGCCTTTATTTTGTGTATCCTATATTTTTTTATTTGGTGGATGGTTTGGAAGATATATCGTAAAAAGTGCCGTGTGGATGCTCCCCTCCAACATTTTTTTGTTGTAGAATTTTACTAAATCAACAAAAATACAATTTTTAGTGTTACTAACCAGTGGTTGAACTTCCATGTCCATCTGAATGGGGATGGATTTTGAGAATACTAAATGGACACCACTGTGGACCACTTTAAAAAATGAAAAAATATCATCTGATACACTATTAAAATGTAAATGTAAGATTTGTGGCACAAATTGTATTGTTTTTTAAAAAAATTTAAAATGTACCAGGTTATATTTGTGTGCGGAATATTGTAATTAGGTATTTTAGGTTGTGTAATAATGTGTTTGTTTTTATTGATGTTATATACAGTGTGTCCCAGGATAGATGTTACAAGAGGACAAATGGAACAAAAATTTTTGAATTTTAAAACGACATTTTGGACAGACCGGTCGCATGGTCCAAAACTAATAAATACAAAACTTTACTTTAATTGGTATTAAACAGGGCGAGTTAAAAAATTGACGAAAATATTTATTTTTACTTAACGTGTTTAACTTTAAATTTTGACATAAAATTAAGTTCTCTACATTTACCTATACAATTTTGTCCTATTTTTAAAAATAAAGGTACTTTTATTCTTGGTCATTTTCATATTTTTAGTTATAGCTTGCCCTGTATATTACCAATTGAAATAAAATTTGTATGTTTTAGACCATGCGACCAGTTTTTCAAAAGACGATTAAAAATTCCAAAATTTTTGGTGAATTTGTCCTCTTGTAACACCTATCCTGGGACACACTACATAAGCCATATTTGTTATTATCTTTATAATAAAAAGTTATTATAATACTGTTATTTATTTAAAAATATAATGAATCAAATTACAAAACAAAAGAAATAAGTAAATAAAATGTAAAGTATAATTATTAATTAATAAATCTAAAGTGAAAAATGATCTTTTAAAATTAACAGAATAACATTAAATATTTCGATTTCTAGGTACTTTACTGGTGTAGTACTAATTTGGTACGCCATTGGTAGCTTTATTTTAAAAGGTAATAGTCTAAATGATAACTTTGTGGTTTGTCGTTTATGTTGTTTATTTTTTTTTTTGTTAATGGTTTGAAAGATATATGGTAAAAAGTGCTGTATGGATACTCCCCATCGACTTTTTTTTGTTGTGGAGTCTTACCAAAAAACAAAATATTATTTTTATTATTACTATTATGCGCAATAAGGTAATATTACCAATTAATATAACTAAAGTGAGAAATATTCTGAAAAAATAAAATAAAAGTATAACATTAAAAAATTTCTATTTTTAACTAGCTACTATACTGGTGTAGTGCTACTTTTGTACGCCACTGGTAGCTTTAATTTAAAAGAAAATAGTATAATGTTATACACCATTCGATAGGAAAACTTTGGCCTTATTTTTTTGTGTCTTATATTTTATTTGTTTGGTAGACGGTTTGGAAGATATATCGTAAAAATTGCCTTGTGGATGCTCCCCTCCAACTTTTTATATTGGAGATTCTTACGTAATAAACAAAAATACAATTTTAATTATTACTATTTTGCAGAATTTTGTGCTCTATCTAACGACACTAAAATCAGTTTTTTATGATTTACCGTTTAGAAGATATTAGAAAAAAACTATATCAATCCCCTAACCAACTTTGAGGGGGGTGGGGGGTGCCAGCAGGACTTTTTGTGGTGGGTCTGTTTAAAAATCTACTAATGTTAACATACTTTATTCACTGTATAAAGCATTTGCTTCTACTCAAAACCGAAGTATCGGGCCATTTTTGAACAATAAGTCACTAAGCTATTATGGTTTCTGTTGTCTTTATACGCAATACGCATTACTAGACTCAACAAAATCCGCGTGATAAGAAAATATCGAAACATCAAGAACGTTTGGGGTTTAATATGTGGTGTGGAATTTTAGGAACTAAAATACCAGGTCCATGTATTTACCATAATTCATTAACTGCCGCAATGATACCTTCTTTTATTTTTGCAGCACAAAATGTAGCATATTAGCATGTCAAACTTATCTTCATGGCTATAATGGCCACCCTGCATATTCGACCGTAATAATATAATAAGATATTAGCTATTCATCAATAAGCAATAATAGAGACAACAGTAACAATAAGAACAATTGCTCTAAACAACAACTCGACAAGCAGGGTAATAAGGACAAAAATACCATTTTATAATGATATTAAATTATGTTACGATACGGAAACAGGTATTAACGTCCAAGCATTTGTTTGCAAGGCCTACTTAAAAATAACTTTAAAAAAAAATGGAAAAAATGCATTTTTTCTTTTAACTAAAAATTAAAATATGACATGTGATACATCGTTGAATTTGTAATAAAAAATGGGATCAGATACAGGAGGTACTTTTTTCGAGCCATATAAAAAAATAAAGTCGAAGATGGTTTCTTGAAATCGAAACGTAGGGTATAAAATCTACAAATATTATTATATAGTAGCTAAAAAGTGCCAATGAAAACGTGTTATTAGGATTTTTATATCACTTCAAATAAAGTCAGAGAAAAATAAAATCGATATAGTCAAATTTTCGTTTTTGCCAAATATCTCAGCAGGCCATTAAAATTTTTCAAGTTTCTAAATGGCATGTAAATAAGCTTTAAAAAACACAACTTTTTCCTAATTTAATCTAAGCTGTATCTCCAAAAGGTACTGAGACTCCCATGCGTAGGATCCTTATCTTGGACACTGTATATCCAAAAATTTAGAAAAACATTTGATTTAAAACAAAATAGTAACAATCATACATATGTATAAGAAACATATATGAAAAAAAAATCAATAAAAATTTTGGTACCAGTTTCATACATGGTTTTCTACTATTTTGTTTTTAATCGAATGTTTTTCTAAAAATTATGGAGACATACTCATTTTGGACGTTTTTATTATAAGAACCAACTGTTCTTGCATACTACTGATCCAAAATATTTAGTTTATTAATTAATTAATAAACAACTTACAGAACCGGGGGTAAAAAGGTGTGCTGAGCGGGGTAAAATAGTGAAAACTTGGATGTTGCCGTAAATTTAAATAAATTATGAACTATAAGGGCTAACTTTATTCTTTGGTTATAAAGTTTATATCATGGTCTACTATAAGAAATTTAATTTTAAAATTGAAAACATCAATTTAGAGTTAAAACATATAAAACACCTATTAAGTTTTATATATTTTTAAAAAGCTCTCATCAGCTATAATTTATTAAATAAAAAATATACAGGGTTTTCCATAACAGAAAGCATATGTTTGGTTCATATCTCGAAAAATATAAATTTTTGAAAAAAATCTGATCACACCACTGGATTCTACTTAAAAATATTAACTTATATTAGCTTTTACCTTTGTTGTACGTTACAAAACAACTAAAATACGAGGGTTCCCATAATGGAAAAAAAAATTGGCTCTGTATGTCAAAAACTAAGGGGGTCTTAAAAATCTTTAAGTGTCATCTTTTGTTTCATCAAAAAGTAGCAACACTTCGCGAAAATAGCAAGTCTCTATTTTTAATAATGACCACGATACCCTGCAATTGAAACAAATTCCGGACACCCTGTACATATAACCTTGACCTGTAGTAATACCTTTGTTTAAATACTATATTTAATATACAGTGTGTCCCAGGATAGGTGATTAAAGAGGAAAAATTGACCAAAAATATTAAAATTTTTAATGTTCTTTTTGGGAAAACTGGTCGCATGGTCCAAAAACTAATAGTTAGAGAGCCAGTGTAAGGCTACCTGTATGTATTTGACCTGAGATTTTGTGCAGTGAAGCTCCTATACCTACCATATATATAAGATTGGGATTCACTAAGCCCAAGTTTGTGGCTTTTCAAGATACAGGGTGTTAAAGTTTCAAGAAAAAAATGTCTTTTTATCATAACTTTTCTACCACTCCAGGTATGTTTACAAAATTTGTAACACGTGTTTTAACCATTATGTTACATTTTTTGCTGTAAAAGTTTTGTAAAAAAATACCTGTGGCGTTCAAACAAGATTTGTATTGAATTTTTTCAAGAAAAATAGTACGCCACTGCTTTTCTTCGAATCAATATTATTTTTCTTTAGAATAATCATTTACTTTGGAGTTCATTTTGTTCCATATATTTTTTCGTACGACGAACGGTTTTCGTTTAAAAAATAAAAACCATTTTAATGCATGACATCTGTCAATTTTAATAGCGTCCTTATTTATAAATTTGTAGCAAATTTTTTTTTTTAATTAATTTTTTTTTAAGTTTTTGCTATCTTGGTGAAGTTGACATGGAGAATAAAAAAATTAAAAATTAAAAAAGAAATCGAAAAAATTAACTTTCCCTTAGACACTCTGTATATATATATATTTTTAATTTTTTAAAAGGCCCTAACAACAAATCTCTTTTTCCAAAATTTTAACCTTTTAACTTTAAGAAATGGAATTTTGGTAAATTTTTTAAGTTTTGAGAGAACGGTTCGCACAGGGTACAGGTCACAGTTTTGACATATGTCAATTTTTTGCCATAAAGTGGTTTTACCCTTTCGAAATCTGGTGCCAGGTATATTTTTTAACCACCAATTTATTTTTCCTTTAAAATAAAAAAAACCTACGCCTTTGAGGGGCGAGCAATTTTAAGTGTCCGCCCAGTTTTTTTTCGAGTTTCTACACGAATCGATCGACTTTCGTCAAAAATCCATTAATTAACGAATTATTTTATTTTGAAGGAAAAATACATTGTTGGTCAAAAATATAACTTGCACCAGATTTCGAAAGGGGAAAACACCTGTAAAAAAATACATATGTCAAAACTGTGACCTGCACCCTGTACAAACTGTTCTTTCAAAAACTCACCAAAATTTCATTTTTAAGTTAGAAGGTTGAAATTTTGGACAAAGGGGTTTGTTGTAAGGGTCTAATAAAATTAATTATTGATTTTTTTTGGTGTGGAGCAACACTACGAATTCTAGCATCAGTGCTAAAATCATTATTTAATTCCACATGCTCGAAACATCTTAGATACTAAATCTGGTAAATGTAGATTTAGCGATTTGAAAGATATCGTGTTTAGTTTATACCGGGTGTTTTCTAACAACGTACGAAATTTCAAGGTGTGATTCCTTATGGTATTTTATAAAAAAAAGTTTTTATAAACATATGTCCGGAGAACATATGTCCGGAGTTTCTTCCTTACTGAGATACAGGGCGTTAAAATTTAAGAAAATAATTAGTTTTTTCTAAATATTTTTAATATGCTTTGACCGATTTAGATAAAATTTGGAACATTAATTTAAAGTAATGAGGCACTTATTTAGGTCTAACCAGATTGTTAATATTGGGTCCAGTGGCGTCTCAGTCGGCACTGCAACTTATAATATTGAGAAAAAAAGTACGCCACTGACTTTTTAACGTTTTAATATTTTTTTATAATTAAGCAATTAAAAATACAAGGTTTTAGTTTCCTGTATTTTCTTCCTATTTTCCTTTGTGTTCGAGAAAAAAAATTAAGCCACTTTAAGTGATACCAAAGGTATCCGTAAACTAGCGTAACATAAAATCCAAAATTAAAAAATAATCAATTTTGACCTTATACTTTTAAAGCAAATAATTGTTTTTTTCTTTTACCATGTCGTCTTTGGGTACTTTTAAAAGAAATTAACGTGGCTTTAATTGTTTTTCTCGAAAACGACGCTAGATAAAAAAATTACAAAAGACTAAAAAGTTGTAATTTTAATTGCTTCATTCTAAAAAAATATTAAAACGTCAAAAAAGTCAGTGGCGTACTTTTTTCTCAATAATGTAAGTTGCGGTGCCCACTGAGACGCCACTGGACTCAATTATATCAATCTGGTTAGGGCTAAATAAGCGCCCTATTACTAATAAATTTAAATAAATGTACCAAATTTTATTTAAATCAGCCAAAGGATATTAAAAATATTTAGAAAAAACTGATAGTTTTGTTAAATTTTAACGCCCTCTATGTAAGGAAACAACTCGGGACATATGTAGTAGGACAAGGAACTTTTTTCATAAAATAACATAAGAAATCACACTCTGAAGAGTCGTACCGTTGTTTGAAAACACACTGTATAATAATTGTAGAAAGTAAGGATTTTTAATATACAGGGTGTTACAAATTCGAGGAACTCCATTAGAATCTCGGAAACGGTAAGAGATTAAATTGGGGCAAAGTTGCGCATTTTTCTGCTTAACAATATTTTTGAAAATTTAAAAATTTGCAGCCGTTCCAGAATTATCCGGATTAAATCGAAATTTTGCGAAATATTTTTATATTGTTCCTGGTTTATTTAAAGAGATATTTTGAAACAAACGACACATTACCATTGCAACTTTTTCTGTTCTATAAAATGATGTCTGTAAATTTAAGATCCGATGTTTTGTGTTTAAGTCACCATCATCAACTTTGTTTTTTTAAATAGTAGTTAAACAATTACATGGAATGGGGTGTCTTGAGGCACATAATTTTATAGCTTCTGACGAGTACTCTATAATCCTAGAATATTAAGAAAATACCTTTACCTACTACAAAATGGCCGTACTTTAAAAATTACCCAAACACCTGATTTGGATGGCCATATTGCCGAAACCAATAAAGTTAAATGTTCTTAATGTGGTATTTTTTTAAACTCTTTTAAAAAACTTTTATTGGTGGTATGATATACAGGGTCCTTATTAAAAAAATAGGTACTTTTTGTTTTCCCTTGTATATTATCACCAGTATCAGCCTAATTTTCATTTGAGGAGCTCCAAATCAAAACGTATTTTGATAAAATAAAATTTTAAGAATATCTTACAATTTTTACTTGGCGTTTTATTATTTTTGGTAAAAGTTTTTTAATTGAAGATATGTTCTGTAGTTTGGCGGATTCATTTAATGGATGGTATTTATTTGGGTACACGCCAAAATTAAATTAAAAGTACTAAAAACCAAAAAAATTTAAACAAGTAAAAAAGATAATTAAAAATCGACGTTTCGGTGGCAAATCTGCCACCGTTGTCAAGACAAATGGAATAAAGATAATAAAAATAAAAACTTATGTTATTTAGGTTTTAAAATTCAATATTTTTATGTTTTTCTCGGATATTAATTATCGGTATTGTATCGGTAAATAATTTATAACCCTTATCACGTCTTCAATTTTTACCAAGTAACAACTAACTCGGCAACTTGACAATCCCTTGAAAGCTCTTCAGAGTTATCACGACTGTTATTCTTAATTAAAAAGTTGCCATCAATCGCTGAAAGCTCTATCGTAGAGCCTCGCTTTGGCATTCTGCCACACGAATCTACTTAAAACAGTGCCTTTATTAACTGTATCTGTTCTGCTTTAAGTATTCTTGGGGGTTTTAACTAAAAGGAAATAAAATGCCTATTTGGTAATTTTCGAGTACCATAATAGACCAATCATATAGGAATTATTTATTGGTTAGGTTGGCAAAATTTTAAAACGAATGATACATAGTTTTATTTATATTTAAATTATACATATACAGTGTGTCCAAGATAAGGATCCTAAGCAAAATTGTATCTAAAAAAACCTAAATAATGTTACATGCATATAATTTTACAAATGTAACTGTAATGTTATTTTGTTTTGAATAAAAAATATTTTATTATAGTTGCAAGTTTCTGACAACAAAATGTTGCAAACATAAAATTTCTGGATATTGTATTAACATGTTTTTCTGGTTGCAGTAGAAAACGTCACAATAGATCTAAAAATAAGTTACGAATATGTAAAATCAACGTTATTTTTTACTTTTATTGTGTTATTCAATGTTTAGTAGGTAGTAGGCTAGTGCCCTATTCTTAGTTCTTTATGCGAAAACGGTGCATCAGAAGAAAAAAGGCAAGGAATTAAATTTGTTGCAAAATAAATAAGGATTTAAAAAATGATTTTTATTTTTGGAAAAAGCAATGGCGTACCATATATATATATTTTTTAACTTTAGTATTTATTTCATACAGACGCCACTGGCAGAAATATTTAAAAATCTTTCACATTATAAAAATCCTCTTGGTGCTTAGTAGGTGCGTGCCAAATTTTATTAAAATATCTTAAACAGTTTTAAAGTTATGGTAAGAATACGATTTTTTCTTAAAACTTAAACACCCTGTTGCTTAAAAGTTAAGAGGTTTAGAAGAGAATATGTTATTATGAACTTTTCTTTCTAAAATGAGCTAATGAATCATATTCTGTATTTTTAGCTATCAATTAAATTACATTTGTATAGTTTACTTAAAATTATTGTTTAATTATATCGCGAAAAGAGGTCATTTAGCTTTTTTCTTTCCTAGGCTTAATCATTGCTTTGTTCTTAGTCAATATTTAACATATATATTTAACACTCAATTTTTAGCATTTTTTTCTTATGTAAGTATAAAATCATTAAATGTAGGTATAAAGTTATACTTTGCAAGCTTTATTTTTGGCAAAAATGTACACTTTTCTTAAGGTTTTAGTGTTTAAGGCGTTGGTTATTTGTTAAAAAATTTAGGTGACAAAAAAATCCTTCTTTTAAATCGTAATTTCCACATAAAAGCTTTTTATCCAGAAAATTAATTTTCAAAATTAATTTAAGAGTAATCTGCAATCAAAAGCTCCGTTTGAATATTCTAAAATCAACTAAAGAATTGAGTTTTTTTTTAAATTATTTGGTGTCTTGATTCTTTGCCTTTTTTCCTTACAAACTCAGTTAGTTGTTGGTGTCGTTTTTATATTACTAAAAATTCAAAAGAAATTTTAAAATAACTTTTTAACCGTATTTAATCTTGGAAATCTAATAAAATATGTTAAAATAATATACATATGGTACCACATTAACACAATGCCCGAGAGATGTGTCATCCTATCTGGAATGTTTATATGAATGCATTCTTTGTCTACTCTCAACCTGCTGGTGTTCAATACCTTTAACTTTTATCTATACTAATATTATAAAGAGAAAAAGTTTGTAACTTTATTTGTTTGTAGAAACTAATCTTTGGAAATACTGAACCGATCATGAAAATTCTTTTACAATCAGAAAACTACATTATTAAGAAGTGCTATGGGCTATATTTTATTATTATAAAACAAAAAGTTTAAAAAGAAATAACGGCGTATGTATGTCAAGTCGGCGGAAATATACAGGGTGTTACGAATTCAAGGAACACCATTAGGATCTCGGAAACGGTAAGTGATACAGGATTGGTTAAATAAGGGGAAAGTTGGGCATTTTTATGCTTAACAATATTCCGTTTTAAAAATTTAAAAATTTTAGCCTTTCCGAAATTTTTCGAATCAAAGCGAAATTTTGCGAAACATTTTTAATTTTTTTTCTCGCTTTATTTAAAGAAATATTTTAAAACAAACGACACATTAACATTTCAACTTTTTCTGTTCAATAAAATGATGTCATTAAATTTGGAATCCGACTTTTCGTGTTTAAGCCACCATCATCAACATTGTTTTTTTTTTAATAGGAGGAATATTTGGTGTTAAACTTAATAAAATCGTTATTTAATTCTAAAACCAACGATATATCACACTTTACATTTATGCGACGCTTTGAACCGAAAACCATCATCATTCACCATTTCGCCATTACACATCATACTTACCTGCAAAATTTCCGTTTACGAGAAAGTATGCTTTTTTTTGGTTAAAGTGATTACTTTTTTTTATTAAGTATAAGTAAAGATATGTAAATTGCACCCTATTTCTTGAAGCTTGTTAGTTAAACTATCAATAAGTAAATTATTAAAAGGATTAATAATAAGTAGTAATAGAAATAAACAGATGCATGCTTTCCTACAAATATAAATTTCCAAAATCGTTTGAAATAAAAACGTAATTTTTAATGGAAAACATAGTGGATGGTGGTTTTTTGGTTCGAAACGTCGCATAATTGTTATATGTGATATATCGTTGTTTTAAGAATTAAAATACGAGTGTATTAAGCTTAAAACTAAATATTCCTCCCATTTAAAAAACAAAGCTAATGATGGTGGCTTAAAAATGAAACGTCGGATTTTAAATGTAGTGACATTAATTTATAGAATAGAAGAAGTGGCAATGGTAATGTGTCGTTAGTTTTAAAATATCTCTTTAAATAAACCGAGAAAAAAGTTTAAACTGTTTTCCTAAATTTCGTTTTTGCCGGATAATTTCGGAAAGGCTGCAACTTTTTAAAACGAAATATAGTTAAGCATAAAAAGACACAACTTTATCCCAATTTAACCAACCCTGTATCTCTTACCATTTCCGAGATCCTAATGGTGTCTTTCGAAGTTGTAACAGCCTGTATAATAATGGCACTCAACGACTACCTATTATATAAAGGTCAAAGCACACTAGGTGCTCAAGTCTCGGTACGCTCACGATTCGGTCAAATATTTTACATGCTTTTTAAATGAATAACCTTTAATTTATATAGCCTAAAAATATATGACAGGACCATGAGCGTACCGAGACCTAAGCGCCTAGTGTGCTTTGACCTTAATTAAACGGTGGATCAGTGGTAAAATGCCCGCCTGCCAGGCAGGCGGTCCTGGTTGGATTCCCGGCCAATGCAGATTTTTTTTAACTTAAAAATAGTGTGACGGGTCGGCTAGTTACGTATAAAATTATTGTATGTATGTTTTATTATTATTTTTAAACCCGCTGTATATTTCTAAGGAATCTAGAAATTTAGTTTGATAATGGACTCAAACAAAACTTGTCAGTGGTATAATTATAATGGTAAAAATTAATTTTTCAAAATTAGATAAAATTAACAAGTTTACCAAATACATTGGGGATCTAAGTTCTGTTCCTCCTTTAAAGATCTGAACCGTTCGGTATGTTTTGATGAAATTTTTAACCATTAAAAAAAAAAATAAAAAAAAAAAAAATTAGTAATTTAAAAATGTATTATAATGTGCATATCTTTAATGTCCCCCTTTTATTTTTAAAACAAATTAAATTAAAAAAAGTGAAACTTTTGGACATTAAATTGATCCATAATTACTATATTTTAAAGTAAAATGAACAGATGATAATTTCAAAATAGCCACTAGGCGCCTTCTTGGAAAAAAGTTAAATGGAAAGGGGGTCTTGTGATGCATCATTTTAAATCTCCTGACGAGTACTTTATAACCCTAAATCCTAAAATCAATAGCTTTACTTAATACAAAATGGCGTTACTTTAAAAATTACCTAAGTACGTGACTTGAATGGTCATATTTCCGAAAACCGCTATTTTGTACTTTGAGAAGTTATTGACTTTATATTCTAGGAACATAAAGTACTCGTCATGAGCTTTAAAATGATGTGTCACAAGACCCCCTTTCCATTAATTTTTTTCTTAATATGGTGCCTGGCCGCCATCTTAAAATTTGTATCTGTCACTTTTAGCCTTAATTATAGTTATTATGCAATAATTTTATATCTTAAAGTTTTACTTTTTAAAATTGATCCGTTTAAAATATAAAATTCAAGAAATGCACTGTATTTAACATTATTAGTTTTGAAAATGTATTTAAGTAGTTAGGTAATAATTAAAGTAGCACCAATTTATAGTAGGTGAAGGTATTGACTTTATATTTTAGGGATATAAAGAACTTGTCAGGAACTTTAAAATAACGTGTTATAAGATCCCCTTCCATTTATTTTTTTTCAATATGGAGCCTAGGTGTCACATTGACATTAGAAGTGGTCATCGATATGTCAAAAAATGCAGACTTTGCTCATATACTATCATTAAAAATGTCATTAGAATATATCGCACCGTTCCGAATGATGGGGGTTTACTTTACTGTAAAAATGTAATACATTTTTATATAAAAAAGACGCGGTAAAAAATATAGAAAAGCTGGTAAAAGACCTCATTTGCTGTATTTTAATTTTCAAAATTTAAATGTTTTCTTGCCTTTATATTATTTTACACTTAAATAACAAATTAAAATTTAAATTTTTAATTAAAAGCCTTTACAATCATTAATAATACGTTTCATTTCGGCTGAATATTTCACCCCGATCTTTTGTTTTCTTTTACTGCCATTTTTTATTTTTAAAGCCCCGGATTATGGAAAGTTTGGGGCTTTACTCTCATTTATGATATAGTAGCTAAAACTTTTCAGACTGCCATAATTTATGTTGTAAACAGTTTGGGGTTGTTTTTTAACCCTTATAATGAAAGCAGACGGATACAAAATATATACCGACCTAAGAAAAAATGTTTTTAAAATATTTTAATACAAATACATTTTGTCCTTAAGTCATTCATTGTGACAGGGAAAAATCTTGATTTTTAAAATAAAAACACGAGAACGCGATGCGGTCGATTTTTTAAAATTATTGTCAATCAAGCTTTACAGAGTGTTTTCTAACATCGGTACGAAACTTTAAAGGTATAATTCTTTGTGTAATTTTATGAAAAAAGTTACTATTAACATATGTCCGAAGTTGCTTCCTTACATACCTTACTACATTCCTTACTACTCTCAATACAGGGCGTTAAAATTTAAGAAAAAAATCAATTTTTCCTAAATATTTTTAAAATGCTTAGGCCGATTTGGATAAACTTTGGTATACGTATTTAAAGTAAGAAGGCGCTTATTTAGCCCTAAACAGATTGTTAATATTGGGTCCAGTGGCGTCTCAGTGGGCACCGCAACTTATATTATTGAGAAGAAAAGTACGCCACTGACTTTTTTGGCGTTTTTATTTATTTTTTAAATAAGCAATTAATTTAACACATTTCTAGATTTTTTTGTTTTTTTCTATCAAGCTACATTTAGAGAAAAATGATTAAATCCACTTTAATTTCTTCTAAAAAGCACCCATAGTCGACAGGTAAAAAAGAAAAATTAAACATAAACAATTAATTGTTTTAAAATAAATGAGCAGTTGTGTATTTTATCCGAAATCGTCATTTTTCTTATCAACTAAGTCAAAATTGTTTATTTTTTTAATTTCGGACTTTATTTTATGCTGTTTATGAATACTTTTTAGTATAACTTAAAGTGGCTTAATTTTTCTTCTCGAAAACAAAGCGAAATACGAAGAATATATAAGAATACTATAGAGTTTTATTATTAATTGCTTAATTATAAAAAAATATAAAAAGTTTTAAAAAGTCAGCGGCGTACTTTTTTTCTCAATAATATAGGTTGCGGTGAACACTGAGACGCTACTGGACACAATAATAACAATCTGGTTAGGGCTTAATGAGCGCCTTATTGCTTTAAATAGGTGTACTAAATTTTATCCAAATCGGCCTAAGCATATTTAGAAAGAAGTGATTAAAAAAATAACTTCCTGTATCTTAGTAAGAAAGCAACTCCGGACATATGTTTAAAGGACTCTTTTTCCTCTAATAGGATAAGGAATCACACCTTAAAGTTTCGTACCGTTGTTAGGAAACACCCTGTATATATTTGGATAGTAAAATGATTTGTATTTTTAGGCTACATTATCTTCGACTAAATTATTTCTTAAAAACTTAGATATAAGCCAAGAATAAAGAAATTTGTTAAATATAAATGAATTTTCTAACAGTTTTGACAATTCAAATGAATGACAAAAAATTATATGCGGTTAAACAGCACTATAAATAATTTAAATTAAGCTTGCAACATTGATAAAAAGCCCTCATCAGCGTAATTTTGAACTAGTATAAAAGTCCATGACAATTGATGGTTTTTCATGTTGTTGTGGCAGTAAATATCGTGTTTTTTAAATATTTCTTAAAATTTATTGAAAAAATACAATAAAACATAAAAGAAGAATTAGTCTACAATATGTGCTAAATGTTTTGGTGATTGTCGTTATAGATTCCGTAAACAATTCTGCCATGAAGCAAAAGGTACAAAGTCGGAGTTGTTATGCCTGTAGTGTGGAACAACCATGTATATTCTAGGGCTTGAGAGTTCTTAAGTTTCCTTTACACTTTACATTTCGAAAAAGGTATACACTATGTACAAACTTAAGTTATCTGCGAAAAGAGACAGATTTAAGAAAATCGCCGAAACACGTCAGGATATTTATTGAGAGGTATTGTTAGACGGCGCCCCTTTAACCTTATAACCCCCAGGGCCACCACCCCAATATCTTAAATGGAAAGTGGGGTTAAGTGATATATTATTTTAAAGCTCCTGGCGACTAGTTCTTAACCGTAGAATTTAAAGTCGATATCTTTCTTTACCTACTACAAAATGGCAGTACTTAAAAATTACCCAAATATCTGAATGGAATGGCCATATTTTTGAAACTAATTAAGTAGGATGTACTAAATTCGTAAAGCCCTTTTAAAGATCTTATTATTAGTAATATAATTTACAGGGTGATTTATTAAAAACATTCAGTTTTTATCCTACTCTGTATATAATTATTAATATCATCATCAAAAGATTTTTAAAAGAGCTTTAAGAATATACCACGGTAAGTACATCTAACTTAATTAGTTTCAGAAAAAGGTCATCCCAATTGGTATTTGGATAATTTTAAAGTACTTCCATTTTGTGGTATGTTAAAATATTGACTTTATATTTTAGGGTTATAAAGTACTTGTCAAGAGCTTTAAAATGAAATATAACTCGACCCCTTCTTATTTAATAATTTTGGGGTGGTAGCCCTGGTAGGCTGAAGGGCGCCATTGTAAAAATCGTTTCCCATATTAATATATATCCTGAAGTGTTTTGGCGATTTTCTGAAATCTGTCTCTTTAAGCAGATAACTCGAATGGTAAGTTTTTAAATGAACACCCTGTAATAATAATATAATATAGTTTAGTTCTTTCACCACTTTTAAAGATTTCCGAAAACACTTCCATCCATTGACTTTTATTCCATCTTTAACTATAGAATTTTTGTGATTTTTCTAAAACATTCTAGACGTTTCTAAGCTACTATAAAAGGGCGATGGAAAAGCTTAAAGTAGTTAGTATAGATTCGACTTTTGTGGTGTAAACTTCAAGACATTGACAACTAAAGATATTTCTCGTTATTGTAACCATACTTACGTTTCATTGTTAATAAAAGTATAAAAACCAAGGCACGTGTTTTTATACGAGGTGTTTCGGAACAATATTAAAGGTCTTTGGTTTAGAAAAAAATGATGGATAAGTAATGGCTTGCAAAAGTCATTTTTAATATTAAATTTAAAATAAGTCAAAAACGATGCAACTTAGGTATACAACACTACAGTGGCGGCGAGTACGTGGGTGCACGGCGGCCAATGAACCCAAACAGATGAAATGTATGGGTGCATTGCACCTATATTAGAAACAAAAAGTTTGATTTTTGTCCTTGAAAAGTGCAAAAGTGTTGTGTTGTTATGGGTTTTGGTATAAGAATTTTTTTTTGTTAGAAAAGTTTTTATTACGGAAGAATAGGATGTGAAGGTGACGACCCTTTTTTTTGCTCTTCAAAAATGTTTGTCTTTCGGCACCGATATGAAAACTCAAAACCTGGCGCGGTGCGCCTGGAACACTATACATATTACTGCTTAGAATTTTACGCAGAATATAAAAGACAAATAATATATAGGGTGTTCCATTTAAAATAAGGAAGTTGACATTAACTTCCGGTATAACCGGAAGTGGTAGAACTGTCAACACATTTTAGTTGTATGTCCCCAACTAACTTTATAATGTTCTCAAATTTCTAATTTTCCAAGGCCTACTTTTTGAAAAATCAATCGCAGCAGATCCCGGTAGATCATCCTGTATCACAAAACCTACGTCAACATTTAATCAATTAAACTATAGAAAATATATTAGGCAAGATTTTTCTGGGAAGATAGTTGAATCTACAATAATTTAAAAAGTTTTAATTTTAAAATTAAAAACTGGAAACCACGAAGCGGTCGAGGGTTTTTTCAAATTACTGTCCATGAGAATATTGTGATGTCTAATTGGTCTATTTTATAATGAGGAAAATAATTATAAATTTTTTAATCAACAGATAAAATTATTTCTTATCCAATGCTTTGAAAATAACAAAGTTATTTCACTAATAAAGTCATCATGGCTTAAGAACTAAACATCTGTTATTTCCAGAAATCACAGGTATGGTAACAGTGATGCCATTTTGATACCAGACGAAGGATATAGTGAAGTGTAATTGTTATGCAACTTATTAAAGAAAAATATCACGCTTTCCAACTTTAGGTTTAGTAAAAATTCCACTTTAAAAGAAATTACAAGTTATATTTCAGCTCTTCTATAAGTTTTCGTTTCAAACTTTTCGTGTTTGAAAAGATCTGAACACGTGTGCAAAATAAACGAAATTTAAATAAGATAGAACTTCATTCGCATGTCAAAAGCATGGATTTTCGTAGTTTATACAGTTTCAGTAAAAAGTTATGACGAAAAGACGTTTGCAAAACGGAATTATTCATATTACGGAGTTTTATTAGACTTCAAAGTGTAAAATTTGCTATTTTTACTCGTATATACAGTAATGGAGTTTGCGTCAGCTTTTACGATTTTATTTATTTTATAATTAAAACAAGTTAGTTCTCATATATTGAAAACAATTATATAAGCGTATGCACGTAAGTAGAGATACTCATTAAAAATAAACGCAAGATTTTACATGTTCGTCTTTACTAGAAGTGGGTCATGAAAAACTCCGGGCGTTTATTTTTGGGAGCATTAGGGAGCATTCCTTGTGAGCATATTTTATTGCCTCCTGAGCATTTGCTGTGGTCAAAAATTATGTTGTTTATGTTAACAATGTGACAGCTACTTTTGCAGTATCGTCCAAAAATAAAATATCTAAGGTTAATAATTGTGGTTATAGGTTCTCCATCCGTTAATATTTTTAATGGTAATACTAGTGATAATATACAGGGTAGGATAAGAAGTATATATCTTTTTAATTAAGCACCCTGTATATTATACTACTAATATAAAGATATTTAAAAGAGGTTTAAGAAAATACCACATTAAGTACATATTACTTTATTAGTATTGGAAATATGGCCATCCCAATCAGGTATTTGGGTAATTTTTAAAATTACCGCCATTTTGTAGTAGGTGGAGATATTGACTTTATATTCTAGGGTTATAAAGTACTCGTCAGAGCTTTAAAATGATGTATCATTTGACCCCCTTTCCAATTTAAACTTTTGACGTTCCTGTTGATGAGGGAGGGAACAACCTTGAATAAGTAAATTTTGACACAAAATGTGTCCCCCTAAAAGTAAATGTTTTGTATTTTAGGATTTTTTTTATGAGTGTACAAATAACCAAATTATGGGGGTTGCTCGTTTTAATTGGAATGCGCTGTATAGTAAAAATAACAGTATTCATATTCTTCTTGCAAAATATGTGTAATATACCGGTTTCCTTAAAAATACATATAAATTGTGTTTTTTTTTTCATTTTAGGGAAAGTAAAATATAACCTTAAACATTTTAAAAATATATGCGAAATGTCTATAAATACTTAAACACAATTTTAAAATTAGTGCTGAGAATTAATTTTATAGCTAAAACCCTTTTTAGTATCGCGATCGGTGAAAAACAGTTTTCGTGCCCCTTTACATTCTGAATTGGTTGATGAATAATTAGGGTAGGCCTTGATAAATTAGAATTTTCACTTTTCTTGCCAGAGAAAAATATCGTAATCGCCAAAAGAATCAAGCTCCTTGATTTTTTTTTCAATAAAATGGGACATTTTTCTTCTTGTTAGAGCCATTTAAACTTTTTTTTCTTTTTTAAATAAATTAATATATAGGACATTTCACTTTTAAAGGCTTTTTACTATCAGACTCCTAGAGACGATTTTATTTTCGAAAGTATTAAAAACCGTATATATTCCACGTTTTATTTTTTAAAGCTCTTTCAAAGATCTTTTGAATAGTAAAAAATTACAATGTGTTCCATTAAAAAAATAAGATTTTTTCCATAATTTAAGAAACGATTGTCATTTTTTTTTAATTCTGAAAGAGTGTAAAAAATGTCATTAATTTGAAAATATAAAAATACTTGTTTTTTGACTAGAAACAAAGTAACAAATGGCGGGCACCTAATTTGGACAATAAGGATAGAGAAGGGAAAAGAAACAGTTGTCATACGCCATTCCATTGAAAAATGACACACACCTGCGACTCGTCTCTTCAGAATAATAGTAAGATAACTTCAAATAAACCATTCTGAGATAATCGCGTTTTTAATATTCATTAGGCTCTATATTTTTATTATTATAATAAACTCTATAAGAAGTAGTGAACATTATAGAATATTAAATAACTATGAGTGTCTTACAGTGCCTTTAATTTTAGGCCATCCGTTATTATATTCTATAGAATAGTTTAAGTTGTCTCAATATAATACTGGAACGCCTTAAAAAATGATAGATGTCTTCTTTTTTATTAAAAAGATAACCTCAAATCAAGACAACTTAAAATATTTTTATTTAAATTTTAGTACAATATAAAGACATTTTAAAATATCTTAGTTTAGTTCCATAAAAATATAACACTTAGCAGAAGTTAATAAAAGACATTTAAATATGTCTTACTATTACGCAGAACTTCATAAAATGATTTAATATTCCTATACAAGGATAGATTGCATAGAACAGTAAGAAAGGAGAATTAAACATATCCTAAAATATGTACCAGATAGAGCGTTAAAAATTGCAGCGGATTCATTAAAAATCGCAAAATTGAAAATTTCAAGTTGTCTTACTATTATTCTGGAGCAAAGAAATGTTTCTTTAGTACCTACTTCACTAAGTTATTTTATTTTTGAAACAGGCTAAATCCAATATCTGCCTCTATATATGCATTATTCTGCTAGTATGCCTAATGTTTTTACAAAAAAAAAACATTATATTATACATTTACATACATATCGATATCGGGAAATATCGGCAGAAATGTATCGATAAATTCAATATATCGATATATGGCTGTTCAAGGCACTTCACTCCAAAAAAATGGCATCAATTTCTCAAGCCAATCAAGAATTTATCGCCGAAAATAGTTGACGACCAAAAAAAAAAAATAATGCTTCTTAAAAGCATTAACAATTTATCTCTGACAGTAGTTGTTCTGTTGTTTTTGAACGTTTTTACACAATAATAATTTGAGGTCTCTAAATGGTCTGTACAAAATACTACCACAAATTCCTTGGGCCAAAATATAACGATCTAACGCAATTTACCTCAGTTCAAAAGTTGACCGTTTGGGAGATACAAGGTGTTAAAGTTTTAATTTTATTTTGGTTATTTTTAAACATTTTCTTTAACATTAAACATTTTCTGACCAAATTTTGTAGGTATTGGGAGGTTTTTAGGATCGGGAATCGAAAGCTGCCCATATTCTTTTCATAAAATTTAGAGGGAGCCACCTACATTCATTTGTTTTTTTTTAAATACCATAACTTTTCGGTGCCTCGGTATAATATGGCATTAATTAAAAAAATCCTCCTATAATTTTTGTCTAAAAGTGGTATAATTGGTAAATATCCATACGAGCAACAGTTTATGAGATATTTTATACCACAGAAAATAAATTCCTCACGCTTTATCTAGGCCACCCGAATTTTTCTCAAAGCTCTATAAAAATGCTACCACAAATTCCTTGGGCCAAAATACAACGACCTAATGTAATTTACCTTAGTCAAAAGGTTGACCGTTTGCCCCAAGGCACCAAAAAGTTATGGTATTTTTAAAAAAAGCAAAGGAATGTAGGTGGCTTCCCCTACAATTTCTGGGAAAAATATGGGCCCAACCAAATTTGGTGAGAAAATGTTTAATGTTAAAGAAAATAAATAAAAATAACCAATATAAAATTAAAATTTGGACCTCCTGTATCTCCCAAACGATCAATTTTGGACTAAGGTAAATTGCGTTAGATCGTTGTATTTCGGCCCAAGAAATTTGTGGTAGCTTTTGTACAGACCTTTTAGAGACAACCTGTATATCAAACAAATAATAATAATATCGATATTTGTAAAAACACATCGATATTATTTTCAAAAATATCGATTACCACCTCTAGCTGCGACTCAACACCTTGGGTAAAAACGCAAAACAATCGTGGGAGTTGGTTTTTATCGCAAATTTTGTAGCGGGTTAATATTTTTAATAAAAAAATGGTATATACTGCATTTTTTAAAATAAAAATAATTTTAAAAATTCCCATTAATTTTAAAACAAATTTGATTTGTAGACTTTTTTATTTGATGCACGGTTTTCGGGTAATTAATAAAAACCATTACTCGGCACGGTCTTTTTGTATAGATAATCAAATTCTATTCTTCAATTAGATAGGGATTTGATTGTGCCGAAAAATGGTTTTTATTTATTTTATTATTTCCGGATTTCGGATTCCGGATTTCGGCTGGGATTTTCGGATTTCGGCTGGGATTTCGGGATTTCGGCTGGGATTTCGCGCAGACTATGCGGATGCGGATTTCGACGGATTTCGATGGGATTGCCAGGGATTTCGGACAAATTTGTACATGTATTTCGGGAGTGAGCACCCCTCGGGGTTGGCCCAGGGGGTCATTCCTCCCGGAGAAAATAAATTCGCCCAGAGAAATTTTGTGTCAAATCATAAATATGAATGTAGACTCAAAGTATACTCGTTAAATTTTCCCAAACATTTGACAACGTTGCAACACAACAGGAATACAAGCGCACGGGGACCGCAACTAATTCATCGAATTGTTTACGTTGGTATGATTTTTGTTAAACATTGTGTCCTTAATTACTCAATAGTTTTACACAATTTTTGTG
The DNA here is from genome assembly GCA_014170235.1 of Listronotus bonariensis. Lineage (NCBI taxonomy): Eukaryota > Metazoa > Arthropoda > Insecta > Coleoptera > Curculionidae > Listronotus > Listronotus bonariensis. Next base: position 64,415 of record JACEGR010003242.1, on the reverse strand, counting down.
GCAAATATTTTTTATTTAATAACGCTTTTCTTACATTAACTTAAAAAAATACAGGACTTACCGATACTTGGCGATGCACACCACCAATATCCACAATTATTAGTCACTTATTTAAAACGATTCGATGCATCAAAAAAGAAAAAAAAACACTACATTCTTAAATCACATAATTTTACAGTTAAATATGTTAGTAATCACAATACTTCTTGTAATCCATGTCGAATCCTCGCCAATTAAATTTAAAATCTGTTCTTCGATTTTTACTTCAACTTCATGATGTCTTTCCCGATTGTTAAAATTAGGCACTACGTTTCCTGTGTTTAGAAGTTTTTAGAAGTCGTCTACAAATGTTCTTATAGCTGGTAGCCTTCGATCAGATAAAGGTTTTTCGTAGCTTCTCTAGAATTGCAATGAGCCTCTCCGTAAATAAAAAAAATATCGTGATACTCGTGTACCAAAAACATATCTTTTGTATCAAAATGCATGCATTTAAAAATAAAATGTGTTTTTATTCGGGTAAACATTACTTGCGTTATTACGTAGAAATTTTTTTGCCTACCGAGACCATGTCACGTAGCAAATTGTGTGAGGGATTTTGTTCGTTGGGTTTTCTTTAGAAAATTGTATTTACTAAGCTAGGACAAACATGTATTTAAAGACATTTAATTAATAAATATGATGTATTGATTTATTTTACGCAATTAGGCATATGATTTTGACAAAAATGCTTTGTGTATTTTGAGGACATAAAAGTGCTTTTAAATTTTTCAAATTAATTTGCCCAATTTTCTTTATCACCGTGAAATTGGGCTCGGTGCAGTTATGAGTGGCCCGACCTTTACTATTGTGCAAAATTTTGTGTCATGCACATTTCACAAATATTGCCAATATTTTTTGTGCGCATGACATAAAATTTCAAAACGATTCAATTTAAAATTGTTGTCACTTTTTAATGAGAAATTGGTTACCCCTTATTTTTTATTTTCTTTGGGGTGACAATAAATATATTTAATAAACATATTTTCTTATAAAAGATAGTTTTTATGTATACACTGATATGTCACCTAATAATATACATTTGAAACTAATTTGTTGGGCTTATTTACTTCATAGAAGTATTTTAAAATAAATATTGTGAACGATTAAAATTTAAATACATAATTAAAAAACATCTTTATCTTAACTTTAAACGAAATGACAAATGTTATAACGCCTGACTTTATTGCATTTATTTGTAATTTACCACAAGAAACTTTACATATTTGTTACATGGTTGCAGTTTGCAAATTTCAAACTTGATTCTGATTTCAATTGCAAAATATTTTATTACAAACATAATGTCGAGTTTGTTCCCGACTAGAAAGCACTAGAAGAGACGTCTTGAACTATCTACAGTAAACAGTAAATTATCGTAGATGTGTCTTAAAGTTTCGGCAAAGTTTCGGTCTTGCTCTAATAAATAGTTAACATTAACATTGTTGCCCTATTTTCAGTTTATATGGAAAAGTTTTGTGGAACGAAAATATTAAAAATGACAAAGTTAATAATGTATACAAATATCGATGCTTTTGTTTCTACCGCGGGTGCCAACGAAATTACTAGCAAGTCCGTCATTTTTTTAAGAAGTCTTATATTTAGGGATCCCTGGACCATTTTTTCAAGTTATTACTAACAAGCTAATTATTCGGAAGTAGCTTTATTTTGACGAGACGCCCAACTTTTTTCCTTACAATAATTTTGGTTGGTGGTAGCTTACAGGGGTAGCAGGAATAAAGTGTGTTGATTTGACAGATATTAAAAATTTATTACAAACAGGGATTCTTACTGTTAATTTAAAAGATAATTAACTTAATAAAACAAAAAAATGTCCTAAAAATGTAAGGTTTTCCCTACCACTAACATGTATGATTAACGATGTCGTAAAAAATAAATACTAACCAGCTGATTATTTATAAGGTTTAACACCCATATTGTCCTACAAATTGCGTTGTACGTCATCCTGGTTTTTTAATAATTATCAAATCAGCATATTTAGTCTCTGCTACCCCTGTATGCTACCACCAACGAATATTGTTTTAAGTTTTAAAAGTTGGTCGTCTCGTCAAAATAAAGCTACTCACGAAAAATTAGCTTGTTAGTAATGACTTGGAAAAATGCTCCAGATATCCCTAACTATTATACGGTTATGAAATTTTGGTCGGATGTATGGTTGGATTGGATGCAGATTTCTGATGTTTCGGATATGGCACATATGATTTACCCGGAAGTGTCCCAACTTTGTTAATTTAAATAAAACACCCATACCATATTTTTCTAAAAATCAATTCTACAGGCGGTTCCACGAAAATACATGTACCGCATGTTATATCTATCTTAATTAGTTTTTGAGAAAATGACATTTGAAAATGTCATGTAAGCCGCCATTTTTATACATATTTAATTTTGTGCGCGAAAGATTGGTAAATACATCAATGTTTTAACTTTTAACTCTTAACAAGAGAGATTCGGTAATTTTGACCGGCGGGGCTTTCCAATTCTGTCAAGGTCATGACATCCCCATCATTTGCGCTTATATGCGTCTATGTACCTACCTTTCTGGTACTTATTTTTATGCTATTACCCAAGTCATGTAATGTGCATGTCTTAAAGACAGCAAAATATGGAGGTAGTCTGTGTTTACGTACCAATTTTAAAATATATATATATATTTTTTGTATTTCTGGAGTTTTTATGTTTATAAGTTGCGTACGGGCTGTAATCTGGGGCTCACAAAACGGGAAAAATATTAGAATTGCCATTATGAAGATACTTCGCCAAAATGGGCGAAAGAAGTGGATTAGTGTTGGAACCTTTCAAATGATCTTCTGAATGATATTCGAACATCGAGATATTCGAAATGTTTCGAATAATTTTTTCGAATATTCGTATTTTGTCGTGAAATATTTCATGAACGATCAGTCATGAATTCACATTCGTAAACACCGAACACAAATACGAAAGAAGCCGAATAAATGATGAATGATACTTATATCTAGGCGTTGAATATAGACAACCCATAAAACATACCGCAAACCATTAGTAATCAAACGAACAAAGAATATCAGCTGTAATATTTACGGTTAAATACCATCAAAACTCGAAAATACTCGAAATAAGACGTAAAATAAATCGTTGCCGCAACCTTTCAAATTCTGGTAAAAGCAACAATCTTTTCAATCGGTATTTCGACAGAATAAAACTTATCGGCAATGAAATATAAAATGTTTCGAAAGATCTTTCGCAATAAAATATGAAATGTTTTGAAAAATGTTTTCAAAGATCTATCTCAATGAAATATAAAATGTTTTGAAAGATCTTTCAAATAATAAAATCTACCGAATACGAATATTCGAATATCGAAATTTTTCGGATATGCACAACACTAAAGTGGATTCTGATAGTAGCAATGTCGAATAAGATGTCGACTATATCGGTACCCGACTATATACCATCGGATCCTCACACTGACTTAGAGATCGAGGTCAACGAAGAAGATAAAAAAATGAAGATGACATTTAAAAGGAAAAAAATACGATGACAACTTCTAAAATGATAAAAGTCGCGAAAAATGGTCAGAAAGCTTCTTTAGTTCCTAAGTATACACTTACACTACAACATATCATTACAAAAACTCTTATTAACCATATTTTTAATAAGTTTTTAATGTTTATTGATTAGAATTGTTTATTTTTTCTTTTTGTAATCAAAAACGGCGTGCTGTAGTTTTTCTTTTATGTCTATAAATGTTCATTGGTGCATTAGACAAAAATATATAAAAAAATTTTTTATCAATATCTAGATACTATTATATTAACAAAAATAATTAAATTTGTATTAAATGCAAGTCAAAAATATGATGAAAACTAATCCGTATACATTAATACTAAAAAAGTTCTTGTTGTCTACGTATGGCAAATAAAAGCCAAGTAGGTAAAGTATCATAATGTATACAAACCCTTTGGTGAACAAAAATTTATTGCAGCAATAAATAATACAACTTTCTGATTTTAAATAACATGAAAAAACTAAAGATTAAAAAAAATACATTATTATCGGAGCTGTTACTACGAACTTCATTGACTCGACTATGCCTCGCATATTATGTAAAGAAATAGTGGCACTGGCGTAGATAAAGGGTGGTAAATGGGGTAATTACCGTCCACCTCAGAAATATTGAAAAATGTTTAAAGGGTTCTTACACGAGAAGATTATGAAGTACCCTTTGTAAGTTCCTTTCTCCTGTTTTTAAGTTGTTACATGCGCAGTACAAAAAGAAAAAAGTAAGTAAGTAGATGTTTTTAAGGTGTAGCCTCAAAAATAAAATTATTTACGCCACTAAATAGTAGTAAATATTTCAAAAGATCGGTAAAGTAGTTTTAAAGATATGATAGGCAGCGACTTTAAAAACGTGAGTTGTGGGATAAGCACAAAAAATTCTTATTAAAAACATGGTATAAAATGTTTAAAAGAATTATGATCAAGTCGTGGATAGTTAAATCGTCGTATCTTTAATAATTTTGCTTAGACCCATTTGAAATTTTTACAAAATATTCTTACATTTTTTATTCCAAAAACTTAATTAAGCTGTATTTTTGTTTGGATTGTCTCAGATAGAAAAAATAATAACGCCATCAAAGAAAAATATTTTTTGAGCCTTTTGCTTGCTTATTTTCAAATAAAACCGTAACCTTTACTGGAAGTTCTAAAACAAAGTTAGCGTCAGTGCTGGGAATCTCGTGTTAAATGCATTTTCGAATCTAATAAAGCTCGTTTTGTTCCAAACTTTTTAACTAAATCTTTCCCCAAGTTTACTTATAAGGGAATGTGTCGACTTTGGCAAGTATTTAATTCGTTATAAGATGTCAACAAAAATGCAATGTAGAATTGCAAATTTTGACCTCTTGTTAAACTAGTTTTTTAAACTTTTAAACTGCCTTAAATTAGTACCTAATTTTAATTTCTCGGTATCTAAGAGCTGTGCTTGTTTTTGGCTAAGGGAAAATACTATTTTTATTCCTTTATTATACAGGGTAAAAATATAAATAAAAAAACTATTCTTTTAGGGTTAGTCCGCCCTTGTAAACCAAAGGAGTTCTTACAAATAATAATTACATTTAAAGATTGTTAAATTATATTAAGTACACACTGGTCACAATAAAAATGGAAAAACAAAATTTTAATCAAACTTAATCTTAAATAACTCTTTGTTATTCTTTTTTGACAAATTTCTTCCATAAGATTATTATTTATTATGGGGATTGCAAAAAGCTTTATAAAATTAGGTGGTACACAATGGAGGGCCAAATGTTGCATGTTGTCCAAATTTTTGAACACCCTGTGGAATAATTTAACGGCATAAATTTTAACCAGTGTATTGGATTTTAAAGCTTCATCTTCCTCACATTTTTTTTATTTATGTTAGAATCTCCATTCTAAGGAAATACATATTTTTAAATAAGACAATTAAATTTGTGTATCGGATGTTAAGTTATCATTTTACATCTTCATAAATTTAGTTTTATGGTAATTATTAAATAAGAATATTGGTTTGTTAAGTTTGTTTTGTAGTTTCTAAATCAGTATTCAGATTTTTCTTATCTTTTAGGATATTCAAGGTAAGACAAAAAGCAAACTTTAAAAAAACACCCTGTATAATATATCACCAGTTAAAAATATCTTTTAAATAGTTCGTTATGGTGTCTTTATAAGTTTGGAAAATATGTTCATCCAAATCTTCCAAGCTTCCCTAATATCGTGGGTTTAGAACTACAACTACGTAACTTAAAAACAGTATAGTATTGATATAATTGCAGTTATAAATTTGTTTGTTAGAAGCTTTAGTGGTCTTCCTAAAATATCGCCGTATGGTATTGTCTATAAAAGTTTTTAGTTACTTAGTTCTACCACTAAAACGATGTCCGTTTCAGCATATGCTAATGCAGATATCTCAAAAGTGCAAAAATTCGAGTTCTCCAGTTGTAGTTCTCAACCCAGGATATATTCGTAATATAGCGTATTACGATCATCATAATTAAATTCAATTGTTTTCTTTAAAAATTTATATTTCCTTTTTAAAAGAGATACTGATATAACTGAAAAAAAATTATAAGAAGAAGATACGGCTCTAAAATCCAATACACTAGTAAAAAATTGTGACGCTAAATTATTCCACAGGGTGTTCAAAATATTGGCCCAAATGCAACATTCGCCTCATCCCTGTATAAAACTTAATCCTATTAAACTTTTACTGATTTTTGCAATACCTTTATTTAATAATAATCTTGATAGAAGGAGCTACAACTGAACCAAAAAATCAAAATCTGTTAAAAAACCAAAAAGTTTATTTAAGATTAAATTTGAAAAAAAATTTTGGCTGTTTTTTTGTGGCTAGGAGACAACACCATTTTCAGTAGTGTCTTTTAAGGGCAAACCGCTCCCTAAAGCAGAGCTTTATAAAAAATATAGGAACGTGTCGATAATATTTTAATGTGCTCTATATGAATTTGGGAGATTGCCTACATATTCTGACACACCCTGTATTTAAAAAAGTTTGGTTTAAAAATATGTATTTAGTTAATAAATTAATAAAAATGATTACTTACCACATCATTAGACTGGATAAAATCATCCATTTTTCTTAAGTAGATATCATCAGGGTCGCCACCCAATGGTTTTTCCATCAAGAAGCCTTTGATGATGGCCCACAAGACGATAAAAAATAATGGCGTACCTAAAATAAAATACATAAAAATATAATACAGTGCGTGTCCAAAGCTAGGATCGCCTCATAACTTTTAAAATATTCAATATTTTTTCAAGAAGGTAAAAAAACATAAACCAAATTGTAAGCAAGAAATGACAGATATAAATGTAAAACTAATTTAAAAAAATAGAAAGAGGTATCTTGTAGCACACCATTTGTAAACTCCTGATGAGTACTCTATAGCCCTAGAATATATATACCTATATATATATATATATATATATATATATATATATATATATATATATATATATATATATATATATATATATATATATATATCTTATTTCCTGATTTCTTGGACTTTATTTTTGTAATATTCCTTTATTAAAAAATTCTTGGGCATAAACGTCCTAAATAAAAACCCGAATGAAATTTTGTTTTTTAAAAAGTTAAAATTGACATTTCGGCGAAATTAGCCTCCATCAGAATATTATTTCTTTAAAACATAAATTTGTGGTAACCCACACACATTTTTTAAAAACAATAAAACAGTAGTTGCTAAATTTAGCTGTCACATTTTAAAAATAGAACACAAAACATCAAAACATTTAGATTTTCCACATACATATATATATATTACATTTTAATGATTATAATATATAAACATAATATAAAGGAGGTATATTATATTACCATAAAAAATAGAAAGCTCAAAGAAAATACCATATACAAATCGGGTATTTAGGTAATTTTCAAAGTACTACCATTTTGTATTGGGTAAAGTAATTGACTTTATATTTTAGGATTATAAAGTACTCATCAAAAATTTTAAAATTATGTATCTATCACAGAACCCCCTTTCCATTTAATTTTTTTTTCAAGATGGCGTTCAGCTGCCATCTTAAAATTTTCATATGTCAATTTACCTCTAAAAGATAGTTTTTATGCATCAATTTTATATTCTAAAGTTATAGTTTTAAAAATTAATACGTTCAAAAAATTAAAGAAATGCACCATATATATAAATAGATACATACATACAGACGCGAAAAGCGACATTCCTTTATACTATGTAGTGATTAATAAAATTATATGTTTTGCAAGGTTTTAAATAAACATTGCAATTTTAAATAAAAAATTGCGTTATCGCGATTTAGCTGATATATAAAATAATTTAATGTATCTTGCTCAGTTTTCTACAAAATTAGTTAAAAATATTTAATTTTATCATGTTAGGTTTACCTTGTGTTGTTATTTGCATAATTTAATTATTTAGAAGAATCTAAATGTCTAGGAAAATATTAGATTATAAGTAATATGGTTTAATTATTTAAAAAATATTTTATTTTATATAAAAAAATATCTTAATTGACGGGCGGTCTTGTTCACCCTAGGTTGATGGCGTTAACAAACCTAACGGGCTTCTCCACCCATTGATATATGTATATATATATATATATATATATATATATATATATATATATATATATATATATATATATATATATATATAAATTGTTTCAAGTTATGCAAGTGCTTGTTGTCTGAAATCAGTAGTCCAGTCCAATAGGTACATCAATTTTCACTCATACCACCCTATAAAAACCAAAATAGACTTAATCTTAGGTATGAAAAAAAAGGGCAGTCATGCTTACTCACCCTTATTTCAGACAACAAGCACTTGCACAACTTGAAACAATTTTATTAGAGAATAGTTACCCTATAAAAATGGTATAAAAAAATTCTTATTAGCACTTCTGATGATATACCCGAGAATATTGTACAGAGGACCTCACTAACAATGTCGTTACAAACATTACCGACACAAACCCAATATAATAATAATATAAGTTTAAATAACACACAAGAAACAACTACTTTTTATTATTCTCTTCCATACATGGATAACTTGACTTATCTTCTTACCAATGTATTTAAATATTTTGACATAAAAATAGCAAAAAAACAAATCAAAACTGTCTCTCAAATTTTTACTAAAACTAAAACCCCACTCAAGCTAAATGAGAATTCTAATGTTGTTTATAAAATACCGTGTCTCAACTGTAATTTGGTGTACATAGGCCAAACTTCGAGACAATTAAAAGGCAGAATTACTTCCCATAAAAGTGATTGTAACCGTAATATAAAAACAAGTGCACTGTCTGAGCACGTTATAGACAAAAACCACCTTATGAATTGGAATGAAGTGGAGATATTGGATAGAGTTACCTCTTATCATAAACGTATTTTCACAGAAATGGTTCACAACATACACCAAGAACCTTTAGCCATGAATAAGAGGAGCGATATCCAAAACCTTAGTTCCATCTATACATATTTACTGAGGCTGGAGAGAGAAAAGTTTTTATCACTTCTGGATGAACCTGCACCAGATGAATAACACTCTTCTATTGTTAACAATTCACTATATTGTTTCAAGTTCTCTGTTTTTCCTTTTTTTTTTTCGTTTCTTCACAGCTCAAACATCGGGTCTTGGATTGATGTTTACTTAATAGTGCTTATACAGCAACCTTAACTTTTATGTTTTTTTGTTTTTGTACTAAAAAACCATCTTTTCTTATAAAATAAATTCCGATACCGTCTTTTCACTTGGCACACAGGGTAGCAGTGTGTGGCGATTGAAACGACGTGCACGATGTTAAAAATCGTCCATTGAATACTCTGGCAACAAACAAAAGAACTAACCTAAATGAATTAATAATTATTGATCCATTCATATAATTTCAATGAACCATTTTTCCAAGACCTCCCTCTAGCATAATCATATATTGAGGTACTTTGTCAAAGACTCCCTCTAGGAAGATATATATTAAGATCAATGTAGCGGTAAGGTTAGTAGTTAGTGTATTCCTTTTTACCTTGTAGAACCGTTCTCTGAACTGTCAATAGTGTCAAGAACGGTTCTACAACATGAAAAAAATGTCAAAAAATTGTAAAAGGAACATTTATGGTGTCATTCCAGGCGGTTCTGGAGCATAAAAGGAATACAGCAAGTGTTCCCTCATCGGAGTACCTGGTGCACCAATGGTAATCGAGTGAACTAAACAAAGATAGAACCACTTTCACATAAGGTAAAAAAGAATGAAGATACTCTCAACTGATCCGGTTGACGTTGGTGCGACATGTGGTTTGAAATGGAACACAATAGTGCTAAGACTTCGCTTTCTCTCTCATACATGACAGGCTTTTCTGTCTCCCTTAAAATTTAAATCAAAAAAACATTGTTCTTTTTACTGTTTCTTTTTTCAAGTAGTGTAAGTTTTTCATTTTTTCTTTTTACTTCAATAATTCCACAAAATGGAGAACTAAATTAACACGAGAAAGATTTTACACATCAAATGTAACAAATACAATTAAGCAACTATTAAAATAGTCTGTGTGAGCAAGAGATGAGTCCGATTCACATAAGAATTTCCTGTTTCTATTAGAAAACCGATTCGGTGAGTAGAATCATAAATTTAGTCTTAAAAAACCACTAATGTTTTTTTTAAATTATTGTAGATGTCTTGAGGAAGAGTTGAATATAGGTATCTCGAAAGCTTGACAAATGAAAAAGTGTTTTACTTAACCTAGGCCGTAAACAGGACCGCATCCCCACTAATCCTAATCCCTGGATATATATATATATATATATATATATATATATATATATATATATATATATATATATATATATATATATATATATATATATACATCCTACCAATGGGTGAAGAAGCCCGTTAGGTTTGATAACGCCGTCAACCTAGGGTGAACAAGACCACCCATCAATTAAGATATTTTTATATATAATAAAATATTTTTTAAATAATTAAACCATATTACTTATAATCTAATATTTTCCTAGACATTTAGATTTTTCTAAATAATTAAATTATGGCAGCTGAACGCCATCATGGGAAAAAAATTAAATGGAAAGGGGGTCCTGTGATAGATACATAATTTTAAAACTTTTGATGTGTACTTTATAATCCTAAAATATAAAGTCAATTACTTTACCCAATACAAAATGACAGTACTTTGAAAATTACTTTTTCTTTGAGCTTTCTATTTTTATGGTAATATAATATACAGAGTGCTTTCATAAAAAAAATAAAAAATTTTGCTACCCTGTTTATTATCACCAGTATTACCAATAAAGAGATCTTTTAAAAAGCTTTATTAGTTTTGGAAATTTGGCCATCAAATCAGGTATTTGGGCACTTTTGAAAGTACCGCCATTTTGTATTAGGTAAAGGTATTGACTTTATATTCTAGGGTAATAAAGTACTCGTCAGGGCCCAAGATGATGTGCCACAAGAACCCTCTTTTCTATTTAACTTTTAAATATGGTATTAACCTACTAAATGTTGGAATTTTTAGACGTCTTTTTGGAAAAACTGGTTAGTTCTGGTTACTTTTGGAAAAACTGGTCGCATGGTTCAAAACGGATAAATACAAAGTTTTACTCCGACTGGTAATATACAGGGCGAGTTATAACTAAAAATATGAAAAAGAACTAAGAGTAAAAGTATCTTTATTTTTAAAAACAGGACAAAATTGTATAGGTAAATGTTGAAGCTAATTAGTAGATAAAAAATTTTGCTTTCTCTTGCCTATTATTATTTAAGTTATTATGCGTAATGTAAAAAATTAAAAATTACATTTTTTTACTTTTATGCTTTAACTTCAAATTTTGACATAAATTTTCATTCTCTACAAAATTTGCCCATAAAATTTTGTTCTACTTTTAAAAATAAAAGTGGTTAGCTTCTGCCCCTTTATCATATTTCTAGTTATAACTCTATAATACCAATTGAAGTAAAATTTTGATTCTAATTTGAGTCGTATAGTGGGATGAGGGCAGGCAAATAAAAACCACTATTGTATTTATCCCAACGTTTCGTGGCTGGATTGCCACTTTATCAAAGGCCAATATACTCTACGAGGTCTCACTGCCTTTAGAAATTATATTGTCTAACAAAAAGCTATAAGAAAGTTTCTATCGAAAAAATCACCCTAAGCAGAACAAAGTTTTTTGTCAATATTACTATTTGTTTAAAAAAATAAAAGTAATATTATTGACAAAAAATTAACAACAGAAACACACCCTGTATTTTACGTGTAATATTAAGTTATTCTAGTTGCATTTTTATTAAGCACATATACAGGGTGTTCGGAAAGGTAAGGTCCTAAATGTTAGGGTTGATAAAGTAGGCCAAAATCATGTTAGTACTTCATATATTTTTTTTTAATCGCGCTTCGTTAGGGTTATATTGATCTGGAAAGTTAGAATAAACACAAATTATTTTAATTATAACTTTGAAACTGTTGCAATAGTAAAAATGATATTTTTGGGCAGCTAAATAATTTCTTACTAATGTTTCTTTCTATAGGTAAAAGGCTGTTCAGTAAGTCGGAATTATACAGGGTGAGACGATTTCTTTCCATTTAATATTTGCATTTTTATCACAGGTGAGAAATTTGACATTTTGCTTTGACCGTTTAATTCCTTATTATCATTTTTGTACAAAAAAGCGTATACTTTATTTGAATTGATATTTTAAACTCATTTTCATAAAATCGCATTTTAAATCCGGTCATACCAGCATTTTATTTTTTATTAAAATGAAAAAAAAAGTTTTTATTTGCATTATAAAGTTTAAGAATTAGAACTGTAACTTTGGCAACACTTTCATAGTTATAATTAAAATAGGTTTTTTTTTTATTATTTTAACTTTAAAGGTCAATATGTAACGAAGCGTGATAAAACTTTTTTATATCAAGTACTAACATTATTTTAACTAACTTATCACCCCTATCATATATAACCTTACTTTTAGGGACAACCTGTATATATTTTCACCAATCTAATTTCGTATTTTCTAGAAAATTTTCCACCAGACTTAATTTTAGCAGATATTTTTCAACCTTTACATCTCTAGTCATCATTTTGCAGCAGCGCAACAGGTTCTATTTTCCTGAAATTCCTGGAATTAATAGCGTAATAGGATTGCTAGCCTTATATATGAAGTATTTACTGCAAAAAGTTAATATGATCTGAAGATGTGGGTTTTTATTTACTTTTTTTTTTTAATGACAGAGATATTAAAAGACCTATTTAAATACAATAAAAAGTGTTATTTATGTAATGTATATAACTGTGTTTTTCCTTTACCCAATTTTTGAAGGGGAAATTTATATTTAAAAAAAAGAAGATTATTTCTATACCGAGTGACAACGAATTTATTAGACAAGCAATAACCTCTTAGAAAAATTAAAATGATATTTGGTATAGGTAAATGGTATGAGCGGAAGACAGTTTACCCTTATTTTTCAACTACCAGTCACTGGTTGCCGGAAATGACTGCAATTTTAATTTTTTTAATTGATATATTTCGACATTTTTGGATTCCTAAGACAATTCTAAGTCAGAATGTGGTATCTTAAAAAGTTTTTAAGCCTACTTGATTTTTTAAAGCCATTTTTAATATTGCATCTAGGTAGCCATGATTGGGTGCAAATTAATCTAGTGACACTAGATGATGATGGCAACCCTTTTAGACAAGAACTTTTCCACTTTTTTGACGAATCTAAAGATTCCGATTTAGTTACGATCGGCTTAAAAATAAAGTCATAAATATAGGATCATAGCCACCTAGATGCAAAGTATTGCATTGTTTGTAATAAAAAATGGCTATCAAAAAATCAAGTAGACGTAAAAACTTTTTAAATGTCACATTATTATTTAGAATTATCTTAGAATGTAACAAAAAAGTGAAAAATATGCGAAAACTCCCATCTTTCTATACCATTTACTTATACCAAGTATTATTTTGATATGTGTAATACTTTAGAAGTTATGGCTTGTCAAATGTATTCGTTGACTCTCGGTATATACAGGGTGTTTCTAAACATTTATTAAACTGCACACTATACAAAATACAGGGTGTAATTTAATTGATGGCTTAAACTACAGGGTCTAATTCCTTAGCTTATTTTAGGAAGAAAAATGCATATAAATGTCCTAGTCCTCTTAACTTTTAAGATAGAGGGTGTTAAAATTTCAAAACAAAATCTATTTTTTTAAATTTCCTAACTACTCTTTACTCAATTTTATTTTAATTTGGCAATATTATCAATGGCAATAAGAGTGTAATTTATCAACATTTAGTAAGTCCACTGGCGTCTCGAGAGGCAACTGAAGGAATATTTCCAACAAAAAAACGATACGTGTAAATGTGTGTAAAATTTTTGTGCTTTCTTTAGATTAAGCAAATAAAAATACTGCTTTTATGTCTCCTAATTTTTTCCGTATCTTGTTTAGTGTAAGAGAAAATAAAATCACTTTATTGCATATTTTTAGACCATAAAAGAAGCATTGCGGCATCTTTTTCTTTTAAAAATTAGATTATATGGTTTTTAATTAGCAATTATGTAACAAAAATAATAACTATATTTAAGTATGGTTTTTATCCAGTATAACAGTATTTACTAAAATAGATGTTTTCGAAATTTTTTAGACTTAGACGTTTAGGACATATGTTCACATAAAAGTTTTTTTTTATTTTATGATGAAAAATCAACTCCTAAAATATCTCGCATTTGTTTAGAAACCCTGTATAGTTTTTTTTTAATAAAATTTTATCACCAGAAAGAGCTTCAAGAAAATACAAAAATATAAAAATAGCTTAAAACTTTTTTAAATATTACATTGTGACTTAGAATTATCTTAAAAACAAACAAAATCAAATATACACAATGTTTATTTTTTGTTAGACCGAAGTGAATAAAAAGTAAAAAATATCCGAAAAATAGTTTAGTTTATAACACCCTTTCGAAAAACAAATTGGAGTTGGTATAGCGGGATGAGGGCAGGCAAATAAAAACCACTATTGTATTTATCCCAACGTTTCGTGGCTGGATTGCCACATTATCAAGGGCCAATACTTCACGAGGTCTCACTGCCTTTAGAAACTCTATTGTCTAACAAAAATATTTAAGAAAGTTCCATACTCTCAAAAAAAACCACCCTGAGCAGCACAAAATTTTTGTCAATAGTCAGTATGGAACTTTCTTATATATTTTTGTTAGACAATAGAGTTTCTAAGGCAGTGAGATCGTGGTATTGGCCCTTGATAAAGTGGCAATCCAGCTACGAAACGTTGGGATAAATACAATAGTGGTTTTATTTGCCTGCCCTCATCCCGCTATACAACTCCACTATCCGAAAAATTTCCTCTTTTTACCATTAACCTCTACCAAGTGTTATTTTGATGTCTAATAAGCTAGGAGTTATGGCTTGTCTATTAAATTCGTTGACCCCTCCCCATGCCAGCTTCCAAAAAGCTTGGATCTCTCTTTCGAGCCAAAAAGCTTTTTTTACCTTTAATTTGGGGCATGGCGTCCCCCACTACCCTTAGCATTCTTAATTCCATTCAAAGAAGAGCTGTCGCCTCAATAATGATCCTTCACTTACAGAAAGGCTTTCTTCTCTCCCATCGTCGGGCTGTGGGAGATTTATCGCTTTTTTAGGTACTTCCTGCTTTAAAGAATTGTCCGGCATAATTTCTCCACCCACGATTCCCAACAAAGAAACTCGTAGTGTTCCACGTAGGCATACTTATACGGCCCAACTGGACAGCCCTTGAACTTTCCACTTGTTTGTTTTTTTATCCCCAAAGTTTCTAGAATCCCCCTCAAATGTATTTAAGTCCGTCCCGTGTCAACAAACTCTCTCTTACCTCGCTTGAGACAACCACGGTACGTTAGTATTTAGGATTTTAGTATTGTTTTTTTAGTTACCATTCAAAACTTTAAAATTCTTTTAATAAGATGAAAAACTTTTTAATTTAAGCAAAACTATACATCTCCCGGGCATATAAGCTTGGTACTTCCACTATTTCCATTGTGACTTTACTTTAGCCTGACAAAGTTTAAAAATATATTATTTCTTTAGGTAAACATTGACAATAAAGAAAGTAGTAATGGCGCGGCTGGCAAAAGAGTTTCTGCTTTTTATGTTTGTTTTATTATTCCAAGTTTCCATTTTTGTTCTTTGTTTGCACATAAAGGTTTTTACTAGCTTGCTGAATAGACAAGATAAGTTTACTTCTTATTATATTTGTTGTTATAAATTTTATGATTCGAGCAAGTAAAATATGTGTTTTCGTTTTTATTTATCATAACAAATTCGTAGGTTGTTAAAAAGTATTATTTTCCTAATGGTAGGGGAGCCCAAAGAGGGGATTTTAATATTTACTACAGCACGGCAGATTAATATACCGAAGGATACCTTGCATCGGTTAAGTACCTCCACCCATGGCGGCTCGTCAGAGGAGGCAAGAGAGGCTTAACCTCCACAAAAAATTTAAGGCTATTCATCGCAATAAATTTAAAAATATTGACAAATAATAAGGAACATTTTTTTCTAAAATCGCTTGGATATCTATAGTGTGTCCGGCCTAAGTTCTCTACATATGGGAAACTTTTTATTAATAATTTTACGAAAAAAGTTATTCTTTATAAAAAGTTCTGCATGGTCTAAAACCCACAAAGCAATCATTAGATATTCATTTTTTTTCAGTAGTATACGAGGTATCTCAAAAAACATGAATTTTGTTCAAGAGGAAGGTACCCTTATTTTTAAAAATATCGAAAATTATTATTAAGGAAAAATGTTTAGAATTAAAAATAACTCTTAAATATGCAAGCTCGTTTAATTTCAAGAAATTGCAAATACATCTGTAAATACTTATGTCGAAATGTAATATGTAAAGAAAGTTTAAGACCTGCCAAACAGTGAAGTCAGAAAAAATGATATTTTTAAAAATAAGGCTACTTTCCTCTTGAACAAAATTCACATTTTTAAGATACCTCGTATACTACTGAAAAAAATAAATATCTAATGATTGCATTTTAGGTCTAGACCATGCAAAACTTTTGGTAAGAATTACCTTTTTTTTGTAAAATTAATAATAAAAAGTTTCGCATATGTAAAGAACTTAGGCGGACACGTTTACCATTAATTTCCAATATAAATACATAATATGAAGGGATACTTAAACAGACGTACGTGTTCAAACAGACCTACCTCCACGAAATTTGAGCCCTGTATACAAGGCCTTTCGTAAAAAAAACAAAAATATATCCATGAACAATTTTTGAGCGCGTCAGATTAGGATAGGATGAGTTAATTACATGCTAAACAGTGTATATTTTACTAATCTTACAATTTGAGATTGATGTAAAGAAAGTGGAGAACTACAAAGGTGTAAAAAAATGTTATTTTGACATTCTCGAGGGTGGCATTTTTTTTTGTTTTTTTTGAAGGAAATAATAAAATAGTATATATAATCCGATACGATTTAAACGATTTTCACAAGCCAAAATAATGATAGTATTTTTTACATACTTAAAGATCTATAGCCGCTTTTCCTAACGATGAAAAGGTATACATTCTATAATATTTTTTCTTCCTATCATGTAAGCTTTGCAACACAATAGGTCTCTATGACGCTCGAGTAAATACCCATTTAGTGTAGTGGGCTCCCTACTATAAGTATTTTTGATGACTATCAATGCACTTACTTATATTAAGGAAATAAAAAAATAATTAAAATTTTTAGGGTAATTGTTTACAAACCGGACACATCGCCGAATTTATTAAAATTTGGGATTGGTGGTTTTTGAGGCGCTGAAAAACTTGAATAGCAAGTTTACCTTATTTTCCCTATATCCTTTCTTTTGGCAAACAACTTTTGATTTCGGCCATTTTCCGCCACAAAATCAAGTTTCGATGGCAACGTTTTGGCGAAGCCTGGCCTCGCAATTACATAATGCAGAATAATGGGAAAAAATGCCCCATTATTCGGTATTTAAAGATATTTTATACTACACCACGTGAGTTTCGGTTTCGGCCGAAACTGAAGCCACGACCAAACATTCGGTTTCGGCCGTAAAACCAGTTTCGGTCGTATTCTATTAAAAACCCGTTTTCCATTTATTTTGCCCATTTTTTCATAAAAATTGTAAAGCTTTACTTTCAATCACATTGCCATGGCGGTGCCATGGATACTGTGATTGAAATGTATAAAAAGTAAAGCTTAGCAAATTGATGGAAAAAAATAGGTAAAATAAATGTAAAATGGTTTTTAATAGAGTACGACCGAAACTGGTTTTCCGGCCGAAACCGAATGTTTGGTCGTAGCTTCAGTTTCGGCCGAAACCGAAACTCACGCGGTATATGTAAGTATAAAATACCTTTAAAATACTGAATATTGGGGCGTTTTTTCCCATTATTCTGCATTATGTAATTAGGGACATGTAATGAAAACACTGTGTATATTTTTTGTTGTAATTATTACCTCTATAGAATGTTTTCCTCGGGCGATAGTATACTCAGTAAGTTGTGTTGCTAGGTTGCTACAGAACTATCCGAACGTCGCATGACAGTTCCCGTACATGGCGGCCAGGCTTCGCCAAAGCGTTGCCTCAAATAACAAAGTTAGGCGAAAGCGCACGACAACTTCCGAAATAGGTTTCGGTTTTGGCAAAAGTTTCGGCCAATTTTGGTCGAAACGGACACTGCCATCGAAACTTGATTTTGTGGCCGAAAATGGCCGAAATCAAAAGTTGTTTGCCAAAAGAAGGGATATAGGGAAAATGAGGTAAACTTGCGCCTAAAAAACCACCTATCCCAAATTTTAATGAAAATCGGCGATGCGTTCGGTTTGTAAACAATTACCCTAAAAAAATTTAATTATTTTTTTATTTCGGTAATATAAATAAGTGAATTGATAGTCATCAAAAATAGTTATAGTAGGGGAGCCCACGATACTAAATGAGGATTTACTCAAGCGTCATAGAGACCTATTGTGTTGCAAAGCTTACATGATAGGAAGAAAAAAATATTATATAATGTATACCTTTTCATCGTTAGGAAAAGCGGCTATAGATCTTTAAGTATATAAAAATATACTATAACTATTTTGGCTTGTGAAAATCGTTCAAATCGTATCGGATTATATATACTATTTTATTATTTCCTTCAAAATAAAAAAAATTGCCGCCCTCGAGAATGTCAAAATAACGTTTTTTACACCTTTGTAGTCCTCCGCTTTCTTTACATCACCCTCAAATTGTGAGATTAGTAAAATGTACACTGTTTAGCATGTAATTAACTCATCCTATCCTAATCTGACGCGCTCAAAAATTGTTCATGGACATATTTTTGTTTTTACGATAGGCCTTGTATGCCTCAAATTTCATGGAGGTAGGTCTGTTTGAACACGTACGTCTGTTTAAGTATCCCTTCGTCGACGTCAGTGGCGGCTCGTGCATTGGAGAACAGAGAAGGCTAAAGTCATTAAGACTATATACACACACAAAAATGCCGGTTATTTTTTGGGGTACTGCACCTATTTAAAACAAAATACGTAATATTTGCATAAATTCAAACAAAAATTGTGCAAAGCCGCATTTATGATTTAATTTAAAATTATACGTAGACGACTAACCTTTAAAAAAATACAAAAACAAGAAAAAAGGGATTTCTTTGAGTTATTTAATATAAATGAACTCTTCTGGTTTAATGGAGCCGGTTAGCCAATCGCATTTATTGTATATACCAACTAAGATTAAATCTTTAATTTTGTCGATTATCTGACGCTTTAATTGAAATCAAATTTGGTTGAGGCATTCTTAGAATTGTAATACTGTAAAAGTTATTATTATAAGATAAAGAATTAAAATTATTTGTCAGCAACCAACTGACTATATCGTCAGATTTTTAATTTATTCCAACTTTTCCATTATAAATTGAAAAAAACTTACCAAAAACACCTTGGAAAAAAAGAAAATATCTTGAAAACGCATTAAAAATATTACTAAAAAGCACTGTTATACTGCCTGTTTTATACACAAATAACACTAAGAAACAGTTAAACGATTTACAGAAAAATATTTTTACCATCTTGGGCCAAGTCATGCCATTAGGAATAACTCAATCAAAACAAAAGCAAACACACAAGTGACTACGAGCATTAATGAAGACCAACTGAGGCTAGCCTCCGCCGGGGAAAATTAAAAAGCGGGATATTTGTCTCTGCTTGATCGAGCTCGCGAAGCTGTGTTACTGTGATTGAAATGTATAAAAGTAAAGCTTAGCAGATTGATGGAAAAAATAGGTAAAATAAATAGTGAAATGGGTTTTTAAAAGGTGAAATTAAATTCAAGTATTAAGTGCCAATTTTTTAAGGGGAAAACTTACGAATTGCATGCAAAAAGAAGGGAGAATAAAGTGATAGGTTAGCTTTCTATTTAAGTTTGATGATGGAGATTTGTCTGGCTAAAAATTCTACCAGATTCCTGATCAGCGCCCCAAAAACACCCGTATACCAAATTTCATTAAAATCAGCGATGCGTCCGGTTTGTAAAAAGTTACCTTTTTTAAGCGGGTATGCGACAGGTTTTGGGCTTGTAGAATGGAATATTTACTAGGTTTACACCGCTGTCAGGTTTTTGAAGTTCTAATAAACCTTAAAACAAAAATCTAATTCGATTAATAAAACAAAGTGTCGAACTGTTAAAATAGGCACTTTTTGTAGTGTACGAAAATGTGGTTCTTTATCTTCATGATACCGATAAAAAAACAGCATTTTTTAGGGGTAATAAATGTACTTATTTTTATTTGCTTCTTGCAAAGAAAACATAAAAATTAAACAAGAATTATATCAGTGAGGAACTTTTCTCCTCTCTGGATCGCCATGATTTGTCTCCAAATGTCAACAATTCACATAATATAAATAACGAAATTATAGTAGAACACTCTACAAATCAAGACAACATTACACAACAAACTTCAAACAATTGCTCTTTCAATACCTTACCTTACATTAGAGAAACGTCAAAAAGACTGTCTCACTTATTAAAATTTAATGATAATATAAAAATTGCAAACAAAACAGTCCTTAAAATAGGTTCTTTGCATTCTAAAGTCAAAGATAAAACACCGGTACAATCCCTGTCGGATGTAGTTTACAGTATCCCTTGCGCAGAATGTGACCTAATATATATAGGCCAAACATCAAGACCACTATCTGGAAGAATAACTTCCCACAGAAGTGACTGTAGACTGCACCCGGAGAGATGTGCTCTGGCAACTCATGCTAATAATACGTTACATAACATTGATTACGGTGAGACTAAGATTTTGGCAATACAAAAGAATTATAAAAAACGCCTTTTTCAAGAAATGGTGCACATTGCGCAAACTCCTAACACAATGAATAAAAGAACTGATATTGAGCATTTGAGCGAAATATATTCAAATCTAATCGATATTGATAAAAATTTCAGAAACCGACACAATGTTTCCTCTCTTTCAAGTCAAGTATAAATTCCTAAACAAAATGAATAAATCACAATTTTTTCCAAAACTATGTTTCACTATGCTAAATAGTCACATAACGCCGTTCTCTGTTTATTAGCAAGTTAATTTCAAAATTTTATGGACTCTTTAAAACTTTCTCTGCAGCAAATAACAAATACAAAATTCAAATTATAATAATTAATATTGCAATTCTTTTAAGATAATGGATTCTAAACAAAACTTTAAAAAAACAGAATTTTGTTTTTTTTACCAATTTTCAAAATAAATGCATACCAAAAATAATTTTTTAAGAAAAATTCTTTAATAACTTTAAACTCTTACTGAATAATATTTTCCTTTTTTCTTTTTAAACAAAACCCAAATTTAACAAAAATTTTACAAAAATTAATTTAAATACCTTATCGGGACATATTACCGGACATATAAGAAAGTAAGTTACACGACAAACCGTAACCTCAAACACAACCAGTGCGTTTCCTAACCTTTTAAATAACTGTCTTTCAACTGTCTTGTCAAATGTCAGATTAAACAGGTGGTTTGTGAATGAAACTGTTAATTCGAATCTTGATTAATTATGTAAATCTTAACATAAATTTATCCGATTGCTTTCTCTTAGTGACTTCAGATTGTTCTTACGTCTTGCAATGTTAATAGTTTTAGTTTTTAATTATGAACATCATATGAAATAACCTCAACAAAGATGTAAGTTCGTAACATTCTTTACTTAAATTGTATAACCTTACATCGTACTTTGTATCCATTTCAGTATCCTTGAAAATGGAAATAAACATTTCCGAAAGCTTGGAAAAACTTTAAAGAGTATTCTGTCTTTCATTTGCTGCAATCCCCAATATTTACAAGTTTGAATTCCAACTAGTCAGCAACGACTACCTCTCTCTATTATATATATATATATATATATATATATATATATATATATAAGTGAAAAGTTCTTGAGCCTTGATATAAATACATTATTAAAAGGTAAAGTTCTTTGGGCATATGGCTCATCAATGACTATAAAAATTAATAAATAAAAAAGCGACCTGAAGCGGTTTGACAAGTAGTCTTAACGAAGACGAAACACGTGTCACCGTCTTGGTCGGGCCCGGGGTATTCCATTTTCTTTTGGAGACTCCGTAATTTTTAAACAACCAACCATAGTAGCCGAACTCTTACAGGGTATTTTTTATTTATTAATTTTTATAGTCATTGATGAGCCATATGCCCAAAGAACTTTACCTTTTAATTATATATATATATATATATATATATATATATATATATATATATATATATATATATATATATAAAATTGCTCCTTACTCACAGAAATAAACCCATGTAGCTAAACCCAAGATGTACCTATAGCTTTAGTTACATACTTATATAACCTTTTTAAAGTTTTTTAATTTAACTTTAAAAACTTTAAACTGCTTTAATTTTAAAACAGAAACAATATTAAGCTATTTATTAAGCTTTATTCTTGACTGCGGCACAGGAAATTTGAAAAAACACTATTCCATCAAGTAAACACGAGGCTGGAAGAAAAGCTGCATTGCAACAGTTGGCCGGGAAATCGAGAAGTTTCAGCTTCCCCTTAATATATTATTTCTCGTTTTAAAGTTGCTATTTTCAGCTTCGGATATTGTTTTAATAATTAGGCTTACCTGCGTAAACAGGCAAATAGGTTTGCCCTACACAGGATGAGTGGAAAAACTAGAATTGTTTTTGGTGGGACTGATGAGATGGTTTGTACTGAAAAAATTGTTTTTAAGTTTTTTTTGGTTAAATTTAAAGTATCTACTTTTTACTTAATAATGTAATAAAACCAATTATAGTTTTGCTAGGTTTTTCAACATTTAAAATAAGAAAAAAGTAGGATTTTGCAACTACTCTTAATGTGTGAACTTACTTTTTTCTAAGATCTACTTTTAAACTTTACGATTAAAACAGAAAAAGCCAAAGTAGAAAAGACTATTTAAAAATATTATTAAGGTATACAACTCCCAACTCTCCCAACTCTCCTAATACACGAAATAACTTCGTCCTTTTACAGGGTGTAGCCGTTTCGGACTTTGCAGAGTAGAGTAAAAACTAAAGAAAACAAACCTAATTGAACAATCTCGATTTAAATTTTTAAAACAAATTCAATGGTAAAAGTAAATCATAAATAACTTCCTTTGTTTTGAAATTACGAAGTGTTTTTCAAATTTGACCAAGCACTGGTAACTTGCTTGTTATTAGAGACTTGAAAAAAAAATGCAAATAAAAAAGATAGGGATTTTTACGTACCTATATTTTTCCATGGACTTTTATTTTTAAGTAATAACACAACGTTTTATAAATGAAATACCCTGTATATATACCACATTTGATATAATGAATTTGTTATAGTTTCGGAAATATGGCCATCCTCAGGAACTCGATAATAAAATGGCATTTTTAAAATAACACCATTATCATCATTAAAAAGGCATTACAAAGACCTTTAAAAATTAACCACATTTAAAATGGTTTTCTCTAACAGTTTCGGAAACATATGAGCTTCCTAATCTTAGTGCGTAGGGTCAAGTGGGGTATAAATGAGACAATTTTTAAAACTTAAAAATATATATATATATAATAAAACTTGACTAAACATTTTCATTTAGGTGTTAGAACATGTAAGAGGTTTAAAATTATGCAATATTGCTTAAAAATTTATAATTTATAACAAACACTTTTTTATTTTTACCAGAAAAGTATAATAATGAGACACTAAGATCATATTGAGTCAGTGTAAATGTAAACGAATTGTGAAAACATAAAACGTTCCGTCTGTTTTTTTTATTTAAATTTTTGTAAAGAGAATCCAGTTTTATCCAGATTATAAACCTAAGCAGGCTTGTCTTTTAAATTTATATCCTTGTAACCATGTCCCAGTTTATTACAAAAGGAATAAATGTATCAATGGATCACTTGTGGCAGATCTTCGACACTTTTCCGGTTGTTTAATTTTTTTCCGACTTAAATTGTTTCTGGATAATTTTAAACAGTTGCCACTATATTTCATCTTTAAGCGTTGTTGAAAGGTTTTTTACATAACATAGGTTTTTGAAGTTAGTTAGTTAGTTGGTGAACTACTTGTTGGACCACAGTTTTTGTTAGTGCAATTCCCCATTTTGCCATAAGACCTAGCTAAATCGATTTTAACCTCAACAAACAGGACTGTTTGTCTGCCCTGTCTTGTATATTTTTTGGGTGTATATACCGATATAACTTGTTATGTTATATGTCATTTCACCTTAAATACCTAAATTTGCGTTTTTTTTTTCAGGTCATTTGTTGTGTATTTTTTAGCTTTACGAATATACTTATAAATATACTATAAAATGATAAATTATGGTGTATTTTTTACCCCAATATATGCCTTATTTTTAAACCTAAATTTGTCTTAAATTTACCCCAAGATTTTTTACCTCTAATCTCATACTTTTGAAAAATACTAATTCCAAAAGCGTCAGACGCCTACGTGTAACCTATCGATCACAATGCGACTTTAGCAGATTGAGGATCTCAACCACTGATCTCGATGGATTGCCAATGTAATTACCTGCGCGAAACAAAAGTTACATTTCATGGGCGAAAAAACAGGTTTGTGCTCAAGCAAATCAAGGGTGAACGGGCCTGGCGCTACACAGACTATCCGCATTATCAGAAAATTTTGACGGCGCGGCGTCCTGGTTTCTGTTCGGAGTACGGTAGCTAATGAGCGTCACGGTCAGACCGCGGACGGAGGGTACGGGATGCCGCTGTTTGTATTTTGTCACGGCTTTTAAGTGCGCATATTCGTCCACGGGTCCATACTGCGCGAGGTCGTAAACATCGGAAAAATGCTACTTGCCACTGCGGATCCAAATGTGGTTATGTATGATCTTATTCGGGTAACGATCTGCGACAAAAGTTAGGAAGGCGAATTTAAAAGTTTTTTCGTCAAAAATTTTCTTTCTTATAACAATATTATTTTAATACATGTGTTCAAATTTTTTATGTAGGTATATTTGTCGACGACCAAACAAGTTGATTTATAATTAAAATTGAGAAAATTTTATATATTTCTTTTATTTGTTAGGGGGCTCTCAGTTTTTACCAAAGAATCGAATGTCTCATTTTTAGCCCACTTGACTATTTCCAAGACTATAAGAAATAAATATATCAAATGTGGTGTTTGGTTAAACCTTTTGAAATATGCAACAATAATATAATATACAGGGTGTTTGGTTACAAAAAACCTAATGATGACAATATTTTAAAAACTATTAAAAAATAGATATATCAAATGTGGTGTTTCTTATAGCTTTTTAGAAGACTTTTTAAGTGATGATAAAATATGAAGGGTGTTTCATTTAAAAAAACCCAAATTTGCGTTATAACTTTAAAATAAAAGTAAAGGAAAAAAATTTAGGTAGGCCACTAAATTTTACGTAAAAATCCCTAAAACTTTTCTTTTTACGTATTTTTTTCAATCTCTAATATCAGGCAAGTTACAAGTGCCTGGCCAAATTGACAAAATTTGAAAAACACTCTGTATCTCCAACACGAATCAAGTAAGCCTTGTTGCCATAGATTTAGTCATAGTCATAGTCAACTGTCAATGCTTCCGAGATTATTTAATAGGACAATCACTGTGAATAACCATGTATTTGTACCAGAAAAACCCTCTAAAATGTATCTGAAATATTTATGTATTTAATTATTTATTATCAAGCTAAATTTACGTTTAAATATGTATTTTACTTATTTACCAACTTTGCAATGGTTAGTCTAATTAAAATATAATTAAAAATTTAAACACGGAGGGTAAATATTTAGGCGAAAAGGTCAAATAGGGTCTAAACTCAAAGGAGTAGAAATTTAAAAGGCGCTCTTACAAAGTAGCATACCTTGGTTAAGGATTAGTGGAGGGATTAGTTTACTTTACCCCATCCTATGAGGGCGTAGACTTTTAGTGAAAAACTCTCTCTTGTTAAGGTCTTAACAACAAGAATGTAAAGGTAGAGACCTGAAACAACAAAAATATTCAATGAAAACATTTTTTAGTTAACTTAGACACTTGCCTTAAAGAAAACTGTTTTAAAATATAATTTGGCATATGACAGTTTTTAGTTAAAGTTTTTTGATAAGGACCACTTGTACGGGTTACCTACCCAACGAAAGTCTCTATTATCTCTGGAAACATGGGTTTTGCACAAAAACGTCTGTAATATATAAACTGAACATTAAATAATATATTTACAATAGAAAACATTTATTTTTCTGGCTATTTTAAATAAAAAGGCGTACTTTGTTATATTATTTTTAAATCTAGAAAATATTTTAGACCAACTATGTGTATACCACCCTAAAGCTGTCTGTAATACTTTTTAAAATAATTATTTAATTTCTTTTAATAAAAATAGTTATACATTTAGAGATCATTTGAATAATTATTACCTCTATTATATACCGGGTGTTTCTTAAAGTGGTTCCCCTAAGTATTTTTTTTCGTTTTAAGATAAAAAAAATTAATTTGTTATGTCAATGTTTCCCACACGTGTGCATTGGTAACCTAAAGATGACTGCTATTTTCGTTATTTTGAATCGCTCTTTATATTATAAGGCGCTTTTATCCGCTAATATTCTAAAAAAAACGTTTTTTTTTCACTGGATTGTAAAAAATATTTTTTTAATGTTTTTTTTTTTTTAACGGTAACCTTAATTTTCTCTAGAAACCGTTACCAATAGAAAAAAATATATTAACACTTTTTATTAGGTGGTATTAAATATTTGTTTTTTAAATTTCCGATATTTTTCAAAGCAACATTTTTGCGATTCTGAACCACTCTGTATATCCTACGACGATTTTTAATATATATTTTTTAGCTTTCTTTGACATATTTTAAATAAAAAATACAGGTATAGTTAAGTCCATCCATGTACACACTGTATATTTATTATACAGAGAGTTTCCCAACTGGGCATATTTTCGAGCTAATTCTATAAAAAAATGTGTACCTATGTATAAACAGGTCCGGAAATGCATGGTTTTTAAGATATATGGAGGGAAACTTTTATTAATATATTAATTACTTGTTATGAGATTTTTACAAACTTTGGCAGTGGTATTTATAGCTGTACGGGGCTTATGAAGCCTTAATATAATTAAATTTACTAGGTCTGCTAGCATCTCTAGGGGGACCTAGTAAGGCACCCAAAACATAGGAAAAATTAATTTTTATAATATATTCTTAAAATTATGTAACAATACCAACAATTGCAGAACTAAACAATAATAACATCTAAAATAAAAATTACTAAACTAAATGTTTCTAAAATTTGTTTTGTTTCTTAGGTAGTCAAGGGATATGCAATAAGGATTTTTTGTTTAAAACTACGAAAGAAACGAAAAAAAACTATATTAATATTAGGTCAATTAAAATAAAATATAAAAATACAGAATGTCAGTGCCATACAATTTTGTCAGAAATATTCGTTTAAGAGCCGCTGGAGACACCACTGGCCAAATTATCCCATTTATACTACAACACCATTAAATTTTATTAAAATTGTTAAAGAAATAATAACGATATTAATTAAAATAGAATTAAAAAAAAGATTAACAGACTATATCTTGGAATCAATGCATTTCCGGACTAATGTTCATATGAACTTTCTTTTTTATAAAATATGCTTACATTCCTTAAATTTCTTTACCTCAATAAGGAAACACTCTGAATAGTTTTAATGAATTTATTGTTGTGGGGTTCTTAAATCTACGTATAAATTTAACATCTACAAAATAATTAATAATTATGTCCATAGCTAGTGGGAGGCAGCTGCCCCTACCGGTATTTACAAACTACGCCTATGTACCGTTAATGAAAGATAATAATATAAATGTTTTAAATTGTATTATACCCCTAACTTTTGAATTGTTTGGTATTTTTATGAAAATTTGAGAACTTTAGTGAGACAACAAAAACCAAATTTTAGACAGGAAATGACAGATATAAATGTCAAGCTGACAGCTGGGCGCCACTTTGAAAAAAGTGAATGAAAACAGGGGTCTTGTGACGCATTATTTTAAAGCTCCTGACAAGTACTTTATAACTTCAGAACATAAGAGGTTTGTTCCTACATCTGTCAGGAACAGTTTGCAAACCGTCAGTCTCATGCATAGGAGATAAAATCCGTTGAATTTTGTCTCGTGCGCATGCTCTGACAGTTTCCAAACAGTTTCCTAATGCTGTAGAAACAAACCTAATGTTAACACCTTAACCTACTACAAAATGGCGGCACTTTGAAAATTACCTAAAAACTTTATTTAGATGGCCGTATTTTCGAATCTAATAAAGTTAGATACACTTAATGTAGTATTTTCTGAATCCTTTTGATTATTTATTTAATGGTAAAATGGTGATGCTATACAGGGTAGGACAAAAAGTAATTATTTTTTTAATGACGCACCTTGTATAGGGTATCTCTACCTTTATTAGTTTTGGAGATATGGCCATTCAATCACATATTATGGTAATTTTTAAAGTACCGCTATTTTTTGGGAGGTAAAGGTATTCACTTTATATTCTGGGCTTATAAAGAACTTGTCAGGAGCTTTAAAATATTGTTCCACAAGACCCCTCTTTTCATTTAATTTTTCTTTTCAAAGTGGCGCCCAGCTCTCAGTTTAAAATTCAGTCAGTCATTTCTTGTCTAAATTTGGTCTGTGTTGTTTTAATAAAGTCCTTAAATTTTCATAGAAAATTACCAAACAATTTAAAAGTTAGGAAGGGGGTACTGACTTTAGACAAGCACTATACAGTGTGTCCAAGATAAGGATCCTAAGCATGGGAATCTCAGTACCTATTGGAGATACAGCTTAGGGTAAATTTGAAAAAGT
This sequence comes from Listronotus bonariensis, assembly GCA_014170235.1. Taxonomy (NCBI): domain Eukaryota; kingdom Metazoa; phylum Arthropoda; class Insecta; order Coleoptera; family Curculionidae; genus Listronotus; species Listronotus bonariensis. The sequence goes on along the minus strand of JACEGR010003242.1, from coordinate 35,360 downwards.
TGTGTTTTTTAACGCTTATTTACATGCCGTTTAAAAACTTAAAAAATTTTCATGGCCTGCTGAGATATTTGGCAAAAACGAAAATTTTACTATATCGTTTTTATTTTTTTCTGACTTTATTTGAAGAGATATGAAAAAACTAATAACACGTTTTCATTTTTATTGGCACTTTTTAGCTACTACATAATGGTATTTTTAGATTTTATATCCGACGTTTCGTTTTCAAGAAACCATCACCAAATTTATTTTTTTATACGGCTTGAAAAAAAGTACACCCTGTATCTGATCCCATTTTTTATTACAAATTCAACGATATATCACATGCCATATTTTTAGTTTTTAGTAAAATGAAAAAATGTACTTTTTTCTTTTTTAAAGGTATTTTTAAGTAGGCCTTGCAAACAGATGCTTTGACGTAAATAACTGTTACCGTGTCTGTAATATAATTTAATATCATGATAAAATAGTAATTGTCGTTATTACCCTGTTTGTCGAGTTGTTGTTTTTATAGCAATTGTTCTTATTGTTACTGTTGTCTTTATTATTGTTTATTGGTGAATAGTTAATATCTATTGTGTTATTATCGTCGAATATGCCGGGTGGCCATTATAGTTATGAAGAAAAGTTTAACATGCTAACGTGCCACATTTTGTGCCCCAAACTGTAAATACAGCAGCAATGTATCTTTATACATATCCAGAAAGAACACAGCCATGTATTCCATTTTCTTACAGCTGGCTTAAAATTTAAAAAGCTAGTTTTATCTCGAAAAAAGAAATCTTTAGAAGAAACCCAAAATAATGTTTTACAAGCAGTTGTTTAGAACCATGAAATATCAACTTGGCAAATTAAACAAAATGTAGGAGTAGCCAAATCCACAGATCAATTTTTTTGGCGTAAAAGTAGATATCATCCCTATAAATTTAAGATTTGCCAAGCACTTACACCGAGAGATTTCGAACGGCGCCGATATTTTTGCGTGGTATACACGCTCGTATGAAGAAAATTTAAATTCCTCTTTAAAAAAAAAAATATGGTCCAACGAAAGTATAGTCACTAATCATGGTATCTTCAACCGTCGCAATACGCATTACTAGGCTTAACAAAATCCGCGTGCTAAGAAAATATCAAAACATCAAGAACGATTTGGGTTTAATATGTGGTGTGGAATTTTAGGAACTAAAATACTGGGTCCATTTATTTACCATAATTCATACTGCAGAAATTATAACCTCATTTTACAACAACTTAACAAACAGAGTAATAACGATAATTACTATTTTATCATGACATTAAATTATGTTACAAACTCGGTAACAGGTCAAAGCATTTGTTTGCAAGGCCTACTTAAAAATACTTTTAAAAAATAGAAAAAATACATTTTTTCATTTAACTAAAATTAAAAATATGGCATGAGATACATCGTTAAATTTATAATAAAAAATGGAATCAGATACAGGGTGTACTTTTTTCGAGCCATATAAAAAATAAAGTTGATGATGGTTTCTTGAAAACAAAACGTCGGATATAAAATCTAAAATACCATCATGTAGTAACTAAAGGTGCCAATGAAGAAGTGTTATTAGTTTTTTCATATCTCTTCAAATAAAGTCAGAATAAAATAAAATCGATATAGTCAAATTTCCGTTTTTGCTAAATATCTTAGCAGGCCATGAAATTTTTTCAAGTTTCTAAACGGCATGTTAATGAGCTTTAAAAAACACAACTTTTTCAAATTTAACATAAGCTGTATCTACAATAGGTACTAAGATTCCAATGCTTAGGATCCATATCTTGGACACACTGTATATATATTTTTTATTTTGCGCATAATTGCCACATGCAGCAAAACTGAATGCCAATAAAAGATACGTTTAAGTATCATTTTACCATGATACCTGCGATAATAAGTGTAAATATTTATACCGCACATGAATAATTTTTAAATACGATAAATTCAAAAATAAATGAGTTTAAGAACTATTACAAATCATTTGATAATGTTGTTTAAAAAGTCAGTCCAAAGTTTTTTCTGTATTCGAAAAATAATAAAAATATGCCTTTCTTTCTTTTAAAACCATTTAAAAACAGTTACTTTTTCTTTTATCCTAATTGTTTAATGAATATTTGTTTTTAACAGTAATCCTCCATTTAAGTACCTAGTTTTAAAAAGTCAAAATAAATGCCATACACTGAGAGGCATTGGGGCAGTTCCGCCCCATTCCTTTCGATTTTAGCTCCTCCTCCTCCTAATTGTCCTATATTAAACAGCGTGTCCACCTAAGTTCGCAACACATAAGAAACTTTTTTAATAATAATTTTATAAAAAGAGATTCTTAATAAAAACTGCGGCATGATTCAAAAGGTAAAACACAATTATAAGATAATATTTTTTTGTGGTAAGTATAAAATTTATCTTAAAAAATATGAATTTTGTTTAAGAGGTAAGTACCGGTATTTTTGACAATATTAAAAATTATTATAACGAAAATATATAAAAATATCTTTTTTTTAAATTTTTATGCGGTAACGATGAAAATTTTAATTTGGTTATTATTTAATACTACTTCAAAAGGTAAAATCTAAAGGTAGCTTAAGAACTGTCAAAACCGTAAAAATCACAGAAACGCTCGTTATCACATAAAAAATAAAAACAAGTTTTTTTGAACAAGTTTGCATATTTGAACGCTTTTTTTTATCTTTAACATCTTTTCTTTATAAAAATTTTCGAAATTATGAAAAATAAAGGTACTTTTCTTTAGAGCAAACTTCATATTTTTTTAGATACCTCATATACCACTAAAGATCTGGTAATTGCGTTTTAAGCTTTAAACCATGCAGAACTAAAAAAACACAACTAAAAAATTAATAATAACAAAGTTTCCAATATGGTACGAACTTAAGTAGACACGCTGTATACTGTATAAGCAATAGCTAAAAGTATATTGGCCAGCAAAGCAACAACAAACGATGTAGGTGAGTAATCCAATCAGAAATGTTTACATGTCAGTATTCACGTTAGACTGTCTCTTTTTCTCACATTGCCTATTTGTTATGTTAATTATCTGATCCAGTACAAAAATCAATTGCAACAATAGATACTTTTTTTCTAAAACTAAAATAAATAATTAGAAAAGATTCGTGTACTTGTACAAAAATGTTACAACTCTATGGGGATGATAAGTAAAATCATAAACTTGGTTTAGTAGTTGATTAAACATTGAGATAAAAAAATAATTTATTCAAGTTTTGTATTTATTATTTTATGCGGACTTTATTCCTTGTAATTTATTGTTTTTTTTCTAAAGAACATTATGTATTCAAAAATATAAAGTCCATTACAAACGTAAACAAGCTTTTAATATCAGCATATTTTTAATCCCTTCATTATTCTTTATTACTTTATTCTTAATTTTCATCAAAAAGCATAATATTTCAATATTCATATTTTGCTGTAACTCGTTGTCATTGTGCTAAGTGAGTTTTGAAAGGATCAAGGAATTTTAAATGAACTATGGCATTCACAAAGACAATACTAAAAACACATTAAAATTAAATGAGTCAGAGGCGTAAAAAGGTCTAATATAAAAAAAGTAATAAAAAAAAGATAACTTGAAACAATTGCTGAGAGCACCCAAATTATTTTATTTTTATTTCTAAGCATTGCAAAGCTTATAAGTTTTTGCCAAAAAATCAAATATTTAGGTTTTATTTTCTGGTTTAGGTTAAATAATATTGTGCAGAATGAATTAATTGCAATATAACAATGTTTTACCATGCACTGGATTCTTGTGGGCAAGGTTGTACCAACATTTTTTTCTATCTAAATAGCTTAGTGACTTATTGTTCAAAAATGGCCCGATACTTCGGTTTTTGAGTAGAAGTAAATGCTTTATACAGTGAATAAAGTATGTCAACATTGGTAGATTTTTGAACAGACCCACCTCAAAAAGTCCTGCTGGCACCCTCCACCCCCTCAAAGTTGGTTAAGGGATTGATATAGTTTTTTTCTAATATCTTCTAAACGGTAAATGATAAAAAACTGATTTTAGTGTCGTTAGATAGAGCACAAAATTCTGCAAAACAGTAATAATTAAAATTGTATTTTTGTTTATTACGTAAGAATCTCCAATATAGAAAAAGTTTGAGGGGAGCATCCACAAGGCATTTTTTACGATATATCTTCCAAACCGTCTACCAAACAAACAAAAATAAGACACAAAAAATTAAGGCCAAAGTTTTTCCAATCGAATGGTGTATAACACTATACTATTTTCTTTTAAATTAAAGCTACCAGTGGCGTACAAAAGTAGCACTACACCAGTATAGTAGGTAGTTAAAAATAGAAATTTTTAATGTTATACTTTTATTTTATTTTTTCAGAATATTTCTCACTTCAGTTGGTAATATTAGCTTATAGTAACACTAGAAATTGTATTTTTGTTGATTTAGTAAAATTCTACAACAAAAAAATGTTGGAGGGGAGCATATACACGGCACTTTTTCCGATATATCTTTTCCCTATCGAATGGAGTAAAACATTATACTATTATCTTTAAAAAAAAAAGCTACCAGTGGCGTACAAAAGTAGCACTAGACCAGTATAGTACCTAAAAATGTAAATTTTTAATGTTATACTTTTAATTTTTTTAATATTTTTACTTTGGTTTTAATAATTTATAATTATTTCTAATTCTGCATACTAGTAATAATAAATAATCATAATACACGGAATTTTTTTACCAGTACAAAAATCAAAATCAAGAAGTGTTGATTAAGTTTGGTACTGGTAAAAATGTAAGACATATTTCGTGTATCGAAATTGCTAAAAAATCAATAAAAAAGTCTAGCCCTTTCTTTTTTCATTCAATAACCGGTTGCGATACCACCTCCCTCCTTTTATGGAAAAGGAAAAAAAGTGTTGGGAAGCTTGGGAATCTTTTCCGGAAGTTACTATCATTGATTTATTACAGCATTCAACATTCAGCAACATTGATATTTGTCGAATACAACTTTTTGCCCAAAAAACCAAACGGTTGAGAATTTACCCCCCAACAATGAATGTTTTAGCACTTCACATTAATCAATGCATTTATCAAGCAGGATTTGTTTGGGGTAATCTCTGCCAACCAGTGGTTGAACTTCCATGTCCATCTGAATGGGGATGGGTTTTAGAGAATACTAAATGGACACCACTGTGGACCACTTTAAAAAAATGAAAAAATTTCATCTGATACACTATTAAAATGTAAATGTGGCATAAATTGTAAATGTTGTTTAAAAAAATTTAAAATGTACCAGGTTATGTGTGTGTGCGGAATGTTGTAATTAGGTATTTTAGGTTGTGTAATAATGTGTTTTTATTGATGTTATATACAGTGTGTCCCAGGATAGATGTTACAAGAGGACAAATGGAACAAAAATTTTTAAATTTTAAAACAGAAATTTTTGGCGACCGGTCGCATGGTTCAAAACTAATAAATACAAAACTTTACTTTAATTGGTATTAGTTGAAAAATTGACAAAAATATTTTTTTACTTAACGTGTTTAACTTTAAATTTTGACATAAAATTTAGATCTCTACAACATTTACCTATACAATTTTGTCCTATTTTTAAAAAATAAAGGTACTTTATCCTTGGTCATTTTTCATATTTTTAGTTATAACTTGCCCTGTATATTACCAATTGAAATCAAATTTTGTATTTATTAGTTTTGGACCATGCGACCAGTTTCCCAAAAGGACGATTAAATATTCCAAAAATTTTGGTAAATTTCTTCTCTTGTAACACCTATCCTGGGACACACTGTATAAGCCATATTTGTTGTTATCTTTATAATAAAAAGTTATTATAATACTGTTGTTATTTATTTAAAAATATGATGAATTAAATTATAAAACAAAAGAAATAAGTAAATAAAATGTAAAGTATAATTATTAATTAATAAATCTAAAGTGAAAAATAATCTTTTAAAATTTAAGAATACCATTAAATATTTCGATTTCTAGGTACTTTATTGGTGTAGTACTAATTTGGTACGCCACTGGTAGCTTTATTTTAAAAGATAATAGTCAAAATGATAACTTTGTGGTCTGTCGTTTATGTTGTATATTTTTTTGTTAATGGTTTGAAAGATATATGGTAAAAAGTGCCGTATGGATACTTCCCTTCGACTTTTTTTGTTGTAGAGTCTTACCAAAAAACAAAAATATTATTTTTAATATTACTATTATGCGCAATAAGGTAATATTACCAATTAATATAACTAAAGTGACAAATATTCTGAAAAAATAAAATAAAAGAATGACATTAAAAATTTCAATTTTTAACTACCTACTATACTAGTGTAGTGCTACTTTTGCACGCCACTGGTAGCTTTAATTAAAAAAAAATAGTATAGTGTTATACACCATTCGATAGGGAAAAGTTTGGCCTTAATTTTTTGTGTCTTATATTTTTTTGTTTGGTAGGCGGTTTGGAAGATATATCGTAAAAAATGCCTCGTGGATGCGCCCCTCCAACTTTTTCTATATTGGAGATTCTTACGTAATAAACAAAAATACAATTTTAATTATTACAATTTTGCAGCTGCTCTCATCTAACAACACTAAAATCAGTTTTTATCATTTACCGTTTAGAAGATATTAGAAAAAAACTATATCAATCCCTTAAGCAACTTTGAGGGGGGTGGGGGTGCCAGCAGGACTTTTGAGGTGGGTCTGTTCAAAAATCTACTAATGTTGACATCCTTTATTCACTGTATAAAGCATTTGCTTCTACTCAAAAACCGAAGTATCGGACCTTTAAGTCACTAAGCTAAAAAGTAATACATGGGAACACAAATATCAGAGTGTCCCAACCCTATTTATATACGAAATAACTTTGCCCAGGAACAAGATACAAGAAGAAACTTAAACCACAATAATGTTTTTTTTTATCTTTGGACAATCCACGAAGGCTGAAAGCCTAAATACTAACGTACCGTGGGTGTCTTAAGTAGGGTAAGAGGAAGTTTGTTAACACGGGACTTAAAAACTTGAAGATTTGGGGGGAAGGAAAGACCTCCGCTGGCAGTAGGTTCCACAGTCTAGAAACTCTACGGATAAAAGAACGAACGAAATGGGAAGTTCGGGGCCTGTACAATTGAACTGTATATATATGTATGTTTGTCTAGATACACCTATTTTATCAACAGTTTTAGTAAGGGAGAGTGGGGAAATGTAATTTTTACCAAAATAAAAAATTTAGGCTAAATAAAAAAAGTAAGATACGTTAATTATTTTACGTTGCATTTAGATAATAATACGTTCATAAAATAAACATATTAAATATTTTGTGGTCTATGCACATGGGATGGGCATTTTGCGCGTATTTTAACATATTTACATGTGTGTTCTTTTAGGCCCTAAAAGCTTAGTTTCAGGTGCTCTTTTAAAAATTTATTTTATACATTGACTAGCAAAATATGTGTAACATATGGGAATTTTTTAATTAAAATAATTTCCAATTTGTTTTCCTTGCGGCCGCATTTTCATGTTTGATAACTTATTTTGACATGTCATGTGAACAGCAGTATGGCGGAAAATTTAAAAAAACTGAGACTAAATTACGAAAAGTGGGGTTAAATTACAAGAAATCATAAAAAACTTAAAGAGTAAAAAGTGCTTAGAATTTATTCTTAATCCCAAATGCAAAGTTTGAAGCATGTATTTTAAAAGAGGAAAATTTACCATTTTTTAAAATATTTTTTTAAAAGTACAAATGTACCATTTTATTTACAAAACTAGGTTTATTTCACTAAATTCATTTGTTTATGTAAAAATAAGTCATATTTGTTTGTTTTTTTGGCAACTAGAGCAAATAATTTAAAAATTGATTTTCGCCTGTACCCCAGGTTTATTTCTTAAAATCTACTTAATATTTTACCAAACCTAAAACGTTAAAACATCAGAAATGGTAAAATCTAATAATCCAATACATGTTCTACATCCTAACTGAAGACTTGTTTTTTCATTTTGGGCATAAACTTATTATAAAATTATTCCTTAATTTCTCGCTTTATTTTAATGTTTTCTAAATCTATTAGTTTATTTGTTCAGCTATTTAAATAAACATTTAACGACTTTTTTACATCCTACAAATATAAAAACAAATTTTACCATAACTGATAAGCAAATTACCCTAACAAAAATAAAATATAAGTTAGAAATTAAAATGGATGCTTCAGTAGGCACTGGAGACAAATGAAAAAGTAGGTTGAAGATCCTTCCATGCACGCTCAATGTTTAGCTTGTATTTTTAGTTTTGTAAGGGTTAATTGTTAATAAGTTATGATTAACTGTTTGTTTGACTTTCTTAACTAATAAAATAATAGATTAGGGTAATAATAAAATAATGCACTAAATTAAGGGGAAATTTTTAAGTTTATGCACAAAATGTAAAAACGCGTCTTTAGTTATCAGTAGAACACGATTGGGGTAAATAAATCTTATCATTTCTAATTATTTTAACGTTTTACAGTTGGTAAAATTTTGAAAAGATTTTTAAAATTAAACCATTGCAACACCTGGTGTACTGGTAGTGGCAAAACCATTATTTTAAATTATTTGCTTTAGTTGTCAGAAAACAAACAAATATGTTTTATTTTAATATAAACAAATAAAGTTTAATTTAAAAAATCAAGTTTTGTTTTAAAAAATGGTATATTTGTACTTTTTGAAAAAAAAAATAATAAATGTTTTTTATTTCTTATTATTTTTTAATACATGCATTAAAGTTTGCATTTAAGGTTAAGAGGAAATTATAAGCACTTTTCAACTATCTGTTTTTTTTTTTATATTTTGTAATATAACCCGACTTTTCGTAGTTCAATCTCGATTCTTTTTAATTTCCCGCCATACCGCTGTTTACAACACATATGTCAAAATGGATTTTTAGGTAATCGGACATGCAAAGGCGTTCGCAAAAAAAATCGAAATTTCTCTTAATAAAAAAATTCCCATAGGTTGCGGACATTTTGCCGGTCACTGTATATGTATTCAATATCTTTTTCAACTAATCGCTTATATGAAGTACAGTTAAGACAAATATGTCTTTCTTCAGCGTACCGAAAAGATAGGCATGTGAACTTATTTGGTGTTAAAATAAGAAATAATTTGGCTAGCAGCAAAACACATTCTTTTAACTTTTTTGGTCGTTAAATACTGGTTAACGCAACAAACATGGCAAGAAAAGTTTATTTTATTAAAATACACTTCTGGACAAAAAAAACCAAAACAAACAAAATTCTTTTCAATTTAAATCTTAAAAAACTTTTTGGTTTTTTGACCAATTTTGATTATCTTTTGGTTCAGTTGTAGCTCCTTTTATCAAGATTATTATTTATTTTAGGGACTGCAAAAACGTATATAGGATTAGGTGTCATCGGGGGAAAGTCAAATTTTGCATTTTGACCCAAATTTTCGAACACATTGTGGAAATATTAAAAGTTACAATTTTCACCAGTGTATTGAATTTTAAAGCCCCATCTTTCCTTTAGTTTTTTTCATTTATATCAGTATCTCTATTTTTAAAGGAAATACATGTTTTAAAGAAAACAATGCAATTGAATATGATGGCCGTAATACACACAACATTGCGAAGATATATTGGATTGGGGATAGGTACTTAAGATTTGGATGGTCATATTTTTCAAACTAATAAAGATAACTATGACAACGGTGGCATTTTTTAAAGGCCCCTTAAAAATCTTTTTACCGGTGATATAATATACAGGGTGTTTTTTTAAAATTACTTTTTGTCTGACTGATTTGGAAACTACAAAAACAACTTTACAAACTAGTATTTTTATTTATTTTTTAACATTAAAAATAAAATTTTAACTTGACACCCGATACCAGTGGCGATGCCAAAGAGGGAGCCAGAGGTAGACCAGACCCCCCCCCACTAAAAATAGCTGCTACCCCTGTAAAAGGATATGTAAGGGATATGAAGAGAGAAAGTAAAGTTAGAAGTTAGTAAAGAAAAGACATGTTAGACCATTTTTTTTTGTTTGTTTTTTTGCTCTTTCAAATTATTGCGGGACACACAAAACACCATTAGAGGTGACATCAATAAAAATAATTAAAGTTGTTGGAATAAGGACCTTATTTTTTTGGTCTTTAAAATTTATTTCATTTCTCCAAAAAATTTTTGGCTTCCCCCTAAAAATGTTCGGCCCCCTTTGGATACCCCTAAACCAAAACGCAGGCGTCGTCACTGCCCGATACAAAAATTTAATTGTCTTGTTTAAAAATTTGTATTTTCTTTTAGAATAGAGATACTAATATATAAATAAAAAAAATCTTAAAAAATGATAAAAAATTGTGACATCAAAGTTGTTCAAAAATTTAGGTTAAAATGCAATATTTACCTCTCCACTGTATAACAACTAAACCCATTAATTTTTTGTTTTCCCATATTAAATAATAATCTTAATTAAAGAAGCTACAATTATTAGAATTATAGAAAATTGAAATCGGCCAAAAACCAAAACGGTATTTAAGATTGAATTTGAACAAAATTTTGTTTGTCAATTTTTCTTTGTCCAGGAGTGCATTTGAAGTTAATGAATTTAACACTGGCGGAATTTATCAAAGTAAATAATATTTGATTAAACTAGGACAGTTATAGCAGCTGATTGCTTTTTTTGTTGTATGGTAATTAAATACCTCTTTTTTCTGTAAAAAATTAATAGTACATATTAATCTATTAACATTTCTAAAATTTTCATAAGGTATTTATAATAAATAAATAATGTTTTTAAATTAATTTAAAGTAAATTAAAATGTTCATACCGTCAATATAATGTGTTGTTGCTTTGCAGAAGTTATGGAGTACAATGAATTGAATAGTCAAGTGTCGATTATTGTTACTTGTTTGGCGCTTATAAAATTTCTCAGAATTGCTTGATACTCCAGTTTTACTCTTGACGCCAGTAGGGTTTGATGCTGCTTCTTATTCAGGTGGCGTTCCAATCAAAATTGTACAATGTTGTTAAATTTGAACGTCAGCTTCAAATGTCACCATGAAATCACACCTTTCAGCTGTAGGCGAAAACCCACTTCGCCCATGCCCTGCTACGCCACTGAATTTTACTAACCATATAAATTATTTATTTTTCGAAAAAAACAGTAACTTTAAATTTATATCGTGTGTGCTATTTTATATTTTACTCAGTAATTAAAGCGATTAATTAATTATTCAAACAAAACTGCTAAACTAGAATAAAAATTCCATTAACATGTAAAACAGGCTTTTAGTTTACATAATGGAATATACTTTAAATCCCTTTATCATTTTATTTTTGCAATATTTTCCAGCTTTTCAGGAAAATACTGTAATTTTACCCAGGTCTTTAATAAAATGTAAAATAAAATTTAAAACCAATCATATTAGAGCCTTAAATAAAAGGCCATAAACTAAATCCAATACTGATTGAAATTCCTGCGATTTTTCAAATTAGGCTAAAAATCGGCTTTGAATTTTAAAGTTAGCGCTATCGTTAGCAGAAAGAAAAACCTAGAATTGATGACAACATATTAGGGTACCCTAGAAATAATTTGATCAAAATTGCTTCAACCATATTTCTTTCCTAACCGAATTTTTGCCTTGATCCTGCCTATTAAAGCGTACCTATTTTTTCCATAAACACCAAGAAAACGTCTTACTGGACACGGATATTCGTCCGAAGAACTAAATAGTTGCACCTGTTCAACTTAAAAAAAAACAAATTAAAACTGCTCCTCTAAACTATTGTGAACACTAGACTGGGCCAAAAAATCGACTTTTATTTTATTTTTATTTTTTTATCGAAAATATTGTTTGGAGTGTCAAAAAATGTCGTAAAAATTTGAGCCCTTTATATTAATATTTAGAGGTCCCTCTCCTTTAATTTACATTTTTTATTTGTACTTCTATTTTTGCGTCAAAGCTTCCTTACTGTTAGGGTTAAAAAATCTATGTGCACATATATCTTTAGAAAATTAAATTGCTTACAAAAACGTCCTATGGAAAATGTTCGCCTGAAGAACCGTTTTCGAATAATCAAGCTTTAAACATTAATATGTTTTTAGATTTACCTTTTTAATTTTGGAATATTGTAAGTAACAAAAAAATAAATATATAAAAAATGAACATAGATTCTTAAAGGGAATTTAATTATCTACAAAAAAGTTTCTTGATGTTTTTATTAAAAATCGTTCTTTTAAAAGTTAGTCACAATATAAGTTAAAGAAGAAGTTTAAAATACTGTTTTTTTTATTTTTAAACAAAGGTTTTTCACTAAATAAAACAAATTAATATAATACATTATCGAAAATCATAATTTTATTAATCTTATTGCTTAAAATATCTAAATTTCATAATATATCCAAACCTATTCTAGGTTAATAGCTATTTGTCATACAAAAAGTACATTTACTTACTCTTTAGACAGTAAATCGGATTTTGGAATAAAAATAGCTATTAACCTAAGAAAGATTTGGATATATTATGAAATTTAAATACTTTTAGCAATAGGATTAATAAAATTATGATTTTTGACGATGTATTGTATTAATTTGTTTTAATTGATAAAAAAACTTCGTTTCAAAATGAAGAAAGCAGTATTTTTATTTTTTCCTTTAATTAAATTAATTTTATATAAAAACATTAAAAGACCTTTTTGTAGAGCATTAAATTCTCATTAAGAGCCTATGTTGTTTTTTCTATATATTTATTTTTTCGTTAGTTACAAATTCCAAAATAAAAAAGGTAAGTCTAAAATATATATCAATGTTTAAAGCTTAATTATTCAAAAACGTACGTCTTGCAAAAATTTTCAATAAGACGTTTTCTGTAGGCAATTTAATTCTTTAAAGACATATGTGCACTAATTTTTTTACCATAATAGTCTAAAAGTTTTGACGCAAAAATAAACGTACAAATAAAAATTGTGAATTAAAGGAAAGGCACCTCGAAATATTAATATTATACAAACATAATTTTCGATATATTCTTCAAAAAATAAAAGTCGATTTTTTGGCACACCCTGTATAAAGGGTAGTGTGGCCCACTCTAGGTAACCCTTAAAAATTGTGTTGCCCTAAAAACTCTATTTTGATAGGATAACAGAAAGCCGCAAATTCAGATAAAAATAAAAATTGGTAAGTACATACCTAGTTAGGATCTTGGAAACGGTAAGAGGTACAAAGTTGGTTCAATTAGGACAAAGTTGCGCAATTTAATGCTTATCAATATTTAGTTTTAAAGATTTAAATATTTGCAGCCGTTCCGTAATTATCCGGAAAAAAAAATATATTTTGCAAAACTGGTTTTTAATTTTTTCTCGGTTTATTTGAAAAGATATTTTAAAACAAACGACACATTACTATTATTACTTTTTCTGTTATATAAAATGATATTAATAAATTTAAAATCCGATATTTTGTTTTTGAGCCATCACTATCAACTTTGTTTTTTTTTTAAATAGGCGACATATTTGGTTTTAAACTCAATAAACTTGTATTTGAATTAAAAATTCAACAATATGTCAGACTTCACAATTATGCGATGTTTGGAACCGAAAAACCATCAACATTTACGATTTCGCCATTAAAAATAACGATTTTCACCCAAACGTTCGAAAAAATTTCCGTTTGCAGGTAAGTATGCATCCGTCTTTTATGACGGGCTGTGAGAAAAGTTAATAGAGGCGTTTGTATAAATTCAATGCTTTATTTCATTGCGTATAAGTAAATATAGGTAATTTACATTAATTCTTGTAGCTTGTTAGTTTTCGCTAGTTCTAACTCTATAAATAAATAAATAAAAAGAATAATAATTAGTAGCTATCGCAAAAATAGATTCATACTTACCTTCAAATGGAAATGTCCAAAATCGTTTGGAATAATAACATAATTTTTATGAAAAATAGTGGTAGTTTTTTGGTTCGAAACGTCGCATGAATGTAAAGTGTAATATATCGTTGGATTAAGAAATAAAATACGAGTTTATTTAGTTTAAAATCAAATTTTCTGCCTATTTAAGAAACTGAGTTGATGATGGAGACTCAAAGACGAAACGTCGCACATTGGGGCAGCGGTATGCAAAACGTGGCATTTAATACAAAAACCATTTTTGAGCAAAAACTCGGTTATACATGTTTTTATACAAAAACATACCAACGCGTTATTTCCCCATAAATAAACCCTGTAACTTAGTTTAACACAGCGCAGCAGCTCAACAAACAAATGATTTGCTACTTGTTAGTACGTGTATACGAAATTGACGAATTTTGTCACGAATGTTTCTGTGGTTGTAAATTTTTCGTACGCCCTTTAACAGATCGGTAGAATTATGGATTTAGTAGCTTCTAGTAAGTATTTTTAAATTCTTAATATCCCATTTTTGTGTTTTGATTTATGTCTTAGATATGGTATATTAAATATGTCTATGCAAATAGTTTTAGAATTTTCAATATTTTATGAAAACCATAAAGTTTTAGTTTATTGTCACAAGTTTACACACTTTAATTTTTGTGTCGTATTATAGAACAACTACTCTAGATTTTAGCTATAAATATTATTTTTTGCGCAAATTTGCGCTTTTCAGTCTATATCGCTTTTTGCATAGCCAGGCGTATTCCCCAAAAAGGTATCTTTACTATGTCACCTTTATTATTGTTGCAGACTCACGTTCAAATGTATTGCCTATTAAAAAATTGAGTTATTTAATATTATGAGAAACACTGGATATAAAAGAATGGAAGATAAATTTACTTTTTAAAAAAACACATGGTGGAACGCACTAATTGCCCTGAACTAAAATTAAACGAAGTTTACCATCAAATTTTCTTGTTCACATATCGTTTTAAGGAAAAATGGAACAAAGCGGGTCGTAAAGAATCTAAATTTTTATCGGATAATAAAGAGTGGTTAGAATCTTCTGTTGAATTTCCCCTGTATGATGTTACATCTACTTCTGTAAGAAACCCAGGCCGCCCGGAGAAAACTTTTGATGCTTGTTCTGAGAGAACCAAGCGACAAAAAACAGAAGATCTTCGCAAAAATAAATCACTTTTAGAACTGGGATATGCAACATCAATGAGTTTAAGAGCATCTGGAGAAGTCGTGGCCTCAAAATTAGTTGCGGATATTATCCGCTCTCCCACGGAAGCATCTAAATATAAAGAAGCCGTTATGTCCGTTAAAAAAATAGTGTAAATAAGATGTCTAAAGAAGAAGCGTTGTCAACTATGGTAGAAGCAAAATTAACTAGGCATCAATATAACATAATAAGGTCGAAAGATCCGGAAAAGTTTCCATCTTATAAACAAATACAAGAAGCAAAGAAAACTTGCTATCCAAATAAAAATACTATAACGATTACACCTACATCTGCTCAGGTAACGCTTCAAGGTCTATTAAATCATACCGTTGAACGTTTGATAATTGTACAAAATGCTGTTTTATGCAGTATAGGTTGGGAAAAATTAAATAACTTATGTTTAATTTCTAAGTGGGGCTTTGATGGCAGCTCGGGACATTCAGCATACAAACAAAAATTTTTAGGGCCTGATGCGGATGATTCAAGTGTTTTTATATCTTCTATTGTTCCTATCCAACTAATATGTGAGACAGCTAAAAATAAAACTGTACTTTGGCAGAATCCACGTCCGTCATCCACTAGATATTGCCGTCCAATAAAACTAATATTTCAAAGAGAATCAACAAAGGTTTCAACTGATGAAAAGAACCGAATGGATTTGGAAATAAAAAATCTTGTAAATTCATCTCTAACATTCGAAAACAAAATTTTGTCAGTCTCACATAAGCTTTTTTTACTATGGTGGACGGTAAAGTATGTAACGCACTGACAGATACTACATCTACGCAACGTTGTTATATTTGTGGGGCTAGTGCTAAAGATATGAACAATATAGATAAAATATTAAAAAGATCTTACAATCCGTCAACTTTGGACTTTGGCATATCAGTATTACACTGTTGGATAAGATCTTTTGAATTTCTTTTGCATGTGAGCTACAAATTACCAGTAAAGAAATGGCGAGTTCAAAACGAAGACAAAGAAATTATTGCTAAAAATAAAATACGCATTCAAAAAGAATTTAAAGATCAAATGGGGTTAATTGTCGATAGACCAAAGCCAGGTTTTGGAAACTCCAATGATGGAAATACCGCAAGAAGATTTTTTAGCAACTCAGATATGACCTCCCAAATTACAGGTTTAGATAAAAATTTGATAAAAAGGATGCACGTCATTTTAGTGGCAATATCTAGTGGATATAACATCAATATCCGTAATTTTAAAAATTTTACCCTTGATACCGCCAAGTGTTTTGTGCAATTGTATTCTTGGTATTACATGCCACCCACTGTACATAAACTACTAATTCATGGGCCAGATATTATTTCCAACTTTATAGTACCGATTGGCCAGTTATCAGAAGAGGCTCAGGAAGCTCAAAATAAAAATTTTAAAAGGTATAGAGAAAATTTCTCCAGAAAATCTTCCCGTGAGAAATGTAATGAAGACGTGTTTAATTTATTATTAGTGTCATCTGATCCAGTAATTACTAGTTTTAGACAGTTACCCAAAAACCACTAAAACATTATCCAAAGGAAGTTTTTGAACTGATTGTTTCCCCGACATAACAAACATTTCATCTTCAGATGCGTTATTAACAGATAGTGAGAACTCTTTATCCGATTCCGATTAATATTTTAGGTTTTAATTGGTTAGTTCAAGAAGCTATTTATTTTTAAAACAATTTTATTTATTTATGCTGGGTAATAGAGTTAATAATAATACTTTAATAAAATATGTATATTTCCATGTAGACAAGAAAATTTTAAAAAGTGAAAAAAAAGAAATGTATTTTTTTTTCGAAAAAATATAATTTAATTTTTATAACAAGTCTCCCTAAAGTAAAAAAATCACCTGAACCCCCAATTTTTATTAGTTGAATTAATGCCAACTTTCTGGCCAATCTGCCCCACTGTGCGTCGGATCTTAAATTTAGTGACATCATTTTATAGAACAGAAACAGTGGCAATGTTAATGTGTCGTTTGTTTTAAAATATCATTTTAAATTAACGAAAAAAATATTTAAAACTGTTTTGCAAAATTTCGGTTTTTTCCGGATAATGCCGGAACGGCAACAAATTTTTAAACGGAATATTGTTATTGCATTAAAATGTGCAATCTTGTTTAAATTTAACCAACCCTGTATCTCTTGCCGTTCCCAATTCCCGAGATCCTAATGGTGTTCCTCGAATTTGTTACACCCTGTATGTTGTATATGCAAAGGAAAATTATGTTAGACACTAATATTTTGTCAGCATTAAGATCAAGAAATCTATTATTGATCAATTAAAACATTAACTTTAACAAATTTTAAAAATATTCGAAAAATAATGTAAATTAAGTCATTATAAAATATATCAGGTTTACCTAAATATGGATAAAAAGTTTCTTTAAAACTATTCTAAGAAAAGCAACATTGTTTCTTATTTAACATCTAGAAAACGTTTTTGTAATGCCTAACAACTTGAAGTAAACATTGCTTTTGCTTCTCGCCCTTGCCTGATATGTTATTATACTCATTAATTAGCTTGATGCCTCTCTTAGCTCTGTCAATTACTACTTTAAGATTGTTGATAATTTTACAACCTGCTATAATTTTCGTTAATATTCCAAGTGGCTGGATCACTTTTCAAAAGTTCTGTATAAAAATTAATTTAAAAAAATTGAAGTAGGTTTTTATTTAAACAAATTCTTCTACTAATTCTTGTTTGATGCTCTCTTCAGCTGACGCCGTCTTAAGTACATCCCTTACAATTTTCATTTTAACATTAATTGAAATATTTTCATCTAAGAATACTAAGGAAACATTTTCAGAATTAAGATACCACAAATTATTTTTTTTTAATTATACCCCATTCAGCGTAATCCAGCCAAGCTCTTGTCTATGTTTTTATATTTTATCATTTCTTACTAAAACTAAAGGTCGTGAAATGGGGTCTTTGTGCCAAATAAGAAGCTGTTAACCAGGCTTTTATATAAATAATTACGAGAAACAGGCATATTTTTGTAATAGCTAGTTTTTTCTTTATGCCAGTTTAAATTGATTAATAAAAAAATATAATTTTCAAGCTTTTGACATCCACCGTGCATGATGTAATGCACAAAATGTTTTTTTAATCTTTGGACAAACCACGAAGGCTAAAAGCCTAAATACTAACGTATCGTGGATGTCTTAAGCGAGGTAAGAGCGAGTTTGTTGACACGGGACTTAAATACTTGAAGATGTGGGGGAAGAAAAGACCTCCGCGGCCAGCAGGTTCCACATTCTAGAAACTCTAGGGATGAAACAAAGAGAACAAAGTGGGAAGTTCGGGGCCTGCCCAGTTGGACCGTAGGCATAGGATGCATACGCGCGGGCACCACGAGCTTCTCTGTTGGGAACCGTTAGTGGAGGAACTATACTGGATAATTCTTTAGAGCAGAAGCCATGGAAGTACCTAAAAAGCGATAAATCCCTTCAAAGCCCGATGATGGAGCAAGAGAGGGCAGCTTTTCTGTAGGTGAAGGATCATTAATGAGACGAATAGCTCTCTCTCTTGAATAGAATCAAGGACGCTTAGGGTTGCGGGGATGCATTAAAATGGACGAGATATTTGGCGCTCCAATCCAATATTAAATTAAGATCATGCGAAAGAGATATCTGCATCGCTCTGCGTTTGTTTTCCAAATCAAGTTTAGTGATGGGTTTAGGAATCTGAAAACTAGAGTGAAGGGTACTATCGTCGGCGAAACTATGAATGAAATTAGTTGTGGACGGGAGAAGGTCGTTGATGTAAAGAAGAAACAATGTTGGTGCCAGAACTGAGCCCTGAGGCACTCCAGCATTTACTTGGTGAAAGCTTGAAGAATGGCCATCCACAATAACTTATATACGTCGATCAGATAAATAACTAGAGAGCCAAGTACAGAGTTTAGTTGAAAGACCATAGGAGGGAAGTTTATTAAGAAGTGCGGCATGCCAGACCTGGTCAAAAGCTTTAGATTTATTAAGAGCAACGATCTGGGACTATCCTAAAAACTTAAAAGACTTATTCCAGCAGTTTGAAACGAAGAAAAAAGATCTGCTGTGGATCTTTGTGGCGAAATCCATACTGCCTGTCATGCAAAATTTTGTATTTTTCTAAATACTTAAGAATTTGTGTTTTCCATTACTTTACAAAGAACTGAGAGAATTGAAATTCGTTTATAGTTAGATGGAGGAGATTTAGATCCTTTCTTGGGAATAGGTTGAACACGTGCAGCTTTCCAGCTGTCTGGAAAGATACTTGTGTCGTAAGAAGTTCGAAAGAGCCGAGTTAAGATTGGTGCAAGTTCTGGAGCACATTTTTTAAAACAACTGCTGGTATGCCGTCCAGCCCAGACGATTTCTTGGTGTTAAGAGAAAAAAAGGATATGCTTAATGTGTTTTACGTTAAAAATAATATCGGACATTTTATGAGGAACTGAGGAAATAGCTGAAATTGGATGATTTACGGAAGAGGCAAGGGTTGAATTGGCAGCAACTTGTTAAGCAAATAGTTCAGCTTTTCCTTTAGCGGTAAAAAAATTTATTATCCAAAGTTAGTGGTGGAAAAGAACTGGTACAAAAATTCCTACTTATATTTTTCGCAAAGAACCAGAAAAATTTGCTGGCATTTAAGCAAGAAAGAACTTTGTTTTTAATACGGTTGTCGAAGTAGTCTTTGGCTTAACAAATTGTATATATGATAGTTCTCCTTAAAAACTTTCTTTTAATCATATCGAAAATAATGTATTGCTAGGAATAAGGTTATTATATGAACAATTTAAGCTTCTTTAAAGCTTCAAAATTTGTTTAGTTATTTCGACTTGAGACCTGGTTTTAAATTTTTTTTTTTAATTTTGGATCAATATTCTTTAAAACGCTTAAAAGTTGATTATAAGGAATATACAGGATGTTTAAGTGAAATAAATATTTTTAATTTATTTTTATACTTTCTAGATACCGGCTTTTTAAATTTGATATTAATTTTCATGTACAAACTAGAGGGCGCTGGCTACACTATTTAAATATCTCTAAAACGTCACAACTTTTTTGTGCTACTCTGTATGTACCATATAAATAAACCAGTAAACCCCCTCTGTTTACACACAAAAAGTGTATCTGCTAAGAATCGCTCTGGGCAACCACTTTCAAGATATTTGCATTTAAGTGGTTTAGTACATCCGAAATTGCCTTTAAAAACTGCGTATTAGCCAACTACAA
This sequence comes from Listronotus bonariensis, assembly GCA_014170235.1. Taxonomy (NCBI): domain Eukaryota; kingdom Metazoa; phylum Arthropoda; class Insecta; order Coleoptera; family Curculionidae; genus Listronotus; species Listronotus bonariensis. Next base: position 15,007 of record JACEGR010003242.1, on the reverse strand, counting down.
CTGTCTTATGGTGGGAAAGGCCAGGAGGGGATTTCGGGATTTACTACAGCGCGGCAGATTAATATACCGAAGGATACCTTGTACCCGGTTGAGTACCTCCACCAAATATGATTTTCGGATAAAGGGCCTATCATAAAAAACAAAAATATATCTATTAAAAATTGTCAAGCGCGTCAGATTAAGATAGGGTAAGTTAATTACATGCTAAATAGTGTATATTCTACTAACCTACTAATTTGAGAGTGACGTAAATAAAACAGGAATCTACAAAAAATGTCAGATTACCATTTTCAAACGTGGCTATTTTTTAATTTTAAAGAAAATAATTTAGGAATACTTAAGAATAGATAATACGATTCGACCCAAACGATTTTCACAAGCCGGAACAATAATAGTTTTTTTTTAAATATATTTAAAAGTCATTGTTGTTTAGACCGTTTCCTACAAGACGTACCTTTTTTGTGTAGAAAGCATAGGGGAGCTTACTGGTTTATTTATACAGAGTAGCACAAAAAATTTGGGACTTAAAAAAATAATAAAGAGTGTAGCTAGCGCCCTCTAATTTAGACATAAAAATTATTATTAAATCCAAATAGCCTACAATTTAACCCCTAGATACCGAGTTTTATTAAAACCAAAATTACCAAAAACATAAAAATGTTTTTTTCTTCTCATTAACACCCTTTATCTTCCTTATAATCAATCAATTTTTGAATATAGGTATGTTTGGTAAGATCTTAATATTTCAGCAAAGGGTTTGTGTGTTGTTGTGTGTTTTTTGTACCATTAATTAGCGGACACCCTGTATTTTAGCCTCTGAAATTTTGTGGTAGTAAGTTTTCCTTTTCTGTATTATTTAAAATGACAAAAAAACCTATCTTAATACAGTAAGGAACGTTTCAAAGCAATGCCATGACTTGAGATTTTCGCAGTTTATGCACTTAATAGTTTACTTCAGAAAGCTTTGTTGCTATAAAAGACCTAAATGAGCCTTTAATACATTTATGCATAGTTTTACTTCCTGCTCCCAGATTCACGAAAATTGTATTTTTAAAAATTGTGTTTCAGTTTAAACAAAACCAATTTTATATTTTACTTAAAATATAGCCAGATTTTTTTTTAAGAACTACCTGAGGTGATTTCTATAGAATAAATATTATATTTTTTTACAATATTACCTTATTTTTATTATTTTTATACCCTTCCTTTTATAAGTGTACTAATTAGAACTAGCCAAAGTCAATAAATAAAGTGTTCCATTAAAGAAATAATATTTTGATTTTAATTTCATTTTTTTTATTTTGCGTTTTTAGAATATTAGCAGAGCAATAAATACGCCCTTTTTAACATTTTGCAAAAGAACATAGTAGCCCGTGTGCTAACGCCACTAACTTAGGTTAAAAAACTTAAAATTTACATTTTTGAAAAAGCGTTGTGTTTTTTTTAGCATCGTTAAAAATGTTATTTGGGCACAGCCGCTGCTCGTCTATAAAGTCATTCGGTCAACGACCCACCTAATTTGTAATGAAACCAAAAAATTATAGGAACCAATTAATTCTAACATCCTAACAAACAAAAAGTTAATATCTATTACTATTGAAAAATTCCTAATAATCAATTTAAACAACGAAAACTTCACGCGGTTCAGTGCAATTTATTACTGGATTTCTAGATAAAAATGCAAGATACCTTAAGCAGGGCCAGTCCGAGAATAAGTGGCGCCTGAGGCGGCTAAGATTTTGCCTCCTAAGCTCAGAAATCAAAATCATTTTAATATATCCAGTACCTTTTAAGGTATAATATATTACATGATGTAAATAAATGTTATACTTAGAATTTAAATAGGTCAATATGGGGCTAATTTTAAGTCAAATAATTGGTTTTATAGTCGGTTAAAAACGGTTTTTTATATCAGGATGATAAAAGTTGCTTTATGACTTTTGAAGAACTAAAAAACTATTTACGCTAAAGGAGTGTGTTTTACACGTACATTGGGGGCACGTGTGTTGAAACAAACTCATGTTAAAAATTTTAAATTATTTGTTTTTTGAGAAAAACACTTGAGTACACTGATCTTAATTTTTGGGTGCGATTTTTTTGCTAGTAAATTCATTTCTAAAGGGTGGCTCAAAAATAAGTCTCTCAACTTTATTTTTTTCTAACAGAAATGCCTTTTTTCCTTACATTTTCAATTATGCATAAAATGTTAACTATGTTTTATGTCGCATGTCTTAAACTTAAAATTTAACAATGATCAAATACATTTAAAATTGATTTCTTTTAAACATGTAAAAGACACATAAAAGTTGGAGCACCTGCATTTAAAATGGAATGATTTATTTTTGTTAAATGGTTAGACACTTGGATATTTTTGTTTTGGAATGCAGTTTTTTTAGTAAATTTATATATACAAAGTGACCCAAAAATAAGTTATGACCTACAAATTTTTGATTCAAAATCTTACGATATTACCCAACTTATATGCTATGCCTATAGTCAACAATTTATAATGAACTTATTATTTGTGAAGACACATAAATTGGAACAATCTCCTTTAAAATTCAAAAGTTTGTTTTTTTTTGAAAAAATAGTTGTTATGGTCGTTGTGGAATACGTCAATATTTATATATGGCAGCAGAATTTTTTTACGATTAAGTTGTATATCGTTTAAAAACTAAAAAACACGCTTTTATATGCAACCGAACTAAAAATTAAAAATAATTTTTTATTAAAAAAATATTTTCACTTCATAGTAAAAGCGTGGGGTGCTTAATATATTAAATGTTATAATTATTATATTTGCCAATATCTATGATGGAAAAGTTATGAAAAAATAGTAAAATGCACCCCACGCTTTTTACTATGAAGTGAAAATATTTTTTTAATAAAAAATTATTTTTTAATTTTTAGTTCGGTTGCATATAAAAGCGTGTTTTTTTAGTTTTTTTAAACTATTAATTATTTTTCATTTTTTAGTTCGTTATATCAATTAATTTTTTAAAAATAAATGCTCCAGTTTATTCACTAAAAAATTTTTTCGCCATTTTGTCAAGAATGGGCTAGAATAGGAATGTCTCACTATATTCCCCCGTCTTTTGCACAAAATTCTTAATATAACAGTAAATTAGAACATACTATTTAATTAAGCAGCAAAAAGAAAATAACCAGCCCCTTTTTTATTAGTTCTGTGCCCTGTATATCAAATTTGGTCAAAATGGGGTTGCTCCAACTTTCGAAACAATTACCCAATTTGCATAAATAAGACAAATATTTTTTAAAATATTACCTTTTAAACTAAAAAGAAATTTACCATAAATGTTTTTTTCTAAATATGAGTTTACTTTAGTTTACTTACCTTAAGTGATATTTTAATGTAGTTTGCTAATCTCCATTTCCAGTCTTTGTCCTAATCTAAGATTCGGTACAAGTACCTAACACTCAATAAAGGCCTTCTTTAGAAAGTATAAATTGAAGATGGTATAAAAGTTATATGCAATAACTTGTTAGTTACTTTTCCAAAGCAATAAGTAATTTTTCATATTTTTTCATGGTTATAGGTTATGTGATTTAGGAACTATTTTGCTTACGAATGATTATTCTGGCTGCGGAGGACCATGTTAATTATTTATTTGCTTCTTGTATTTCAATTAAAGTGTATACTTTGTTTTTAATAGCTTGGTTAACTGATTTTTTCAACTTTCATTTCACATTAAAGGAATTTTAGGTTATGTTATGACTGTTAATTTTTTCAGATGTCAGTTTGTAATACAGATTTCTGTTTTATGACCGCCTGTTTTAAAAACAAGTGAAGGTTATTCGTTCGTTAAAAAGCGTTTTAAAAAAAACAGATGATTGTTATACGCTCCCGGAACGAATACTTTCAGCGAACGAATGAGTTCAATTTAGCAGAATTGAGCCCTGGTCCCCAACCCGTCGGCAAATGTTGTCTAGTTCGATTATTCAATTGTCTAATCTGGCGCATCCGCCAGAACGTACGATTTTTAAAATTAGCAAAGTTTGAAATGTTGCCAACAGATGGCGACCCAGGTGTTGTTTTTATAATATAATGGAATTTCTTTTTCCTGGCGATCCAAAGCAGGATAACGGGATACTGTTTGCAGATTATTGCATTGTCATGGGTCCTTAATACGTGTGCAAAGTTTCAAAGAAATCGAATAGCTGGAAGTTGGTTAAAATTAGGCTCAAAGATTCCGTTACATAGATAGCCAGATTGATAGATACATACAACCCAAGTTAATAAAAGTGTCCAAAAAAGCGACAACCACTAATTTATTTTTTTGCTATTAACGTTCTTTAGTAAATTTCTCGATAAATGTTGATTTAGGGTATAGGACATGGCACATAAAAAGTAGTTGAAATTCGAAAAAGAATTTTGAAACTGTATTATAAAAAATAAGTATACTTCAAAGGCGATTCTTATTTTTGGGTCACCCTGTAAACATGAATTTACCATAAAAACAAAACGCCGTTAAAAATAAAGATAGACGTGTTTAAGCGTTTCTTCAAAAAATATTTTAAAAAAATATTACAACTTACTAAGTGTTGGAAATTTGCATAATGTTTTTTTATTTTAGGTATATTTTATTATTCTTGGCTATTTAAACAGTCAAGTGTTACCTTGCAGATCGGGGGTGACCTGTTTTATGCAAAATTCTAAGAAAGGAGGGTTCGTATACAGGGCCGATCATAAAAAAACAAAAATATATCTATCAGAAATTCTCGAGCGCGTCAGATTAAGATTGGGTGGGTTAATTACATGCTAAACAGTGTATATTCTACTAATCTGACAATTTAAGAGTGACGTAAAGGAAACAGAGAGCTACAAAAAAGTCAGATTAGTATTTTCGAACGTAGCTGTTTTTTAATTTAAAAGTAAATAATTTAGGAATGCCTAAAAATAGATAATACGATACGACGCGAACGATTTCCACAAGCTGAAATAATATTAGTATTTTTTGAACATATTTAAAAGTCTATAGCCGCTTCCCCCACCGATGAAAAGGTATACATTATACAATTTTTTTTAATTATCTAAGCTTTGCAACCCAATAGGTCTCTATGACTCTTGGGAAAAACGCATTTAGCATCGTGGGCTCCCCTACTATGATATTAAACTAATGATTTAATGTATTCTTCCATATACTTTTTAACTGAACTAAACATCTTCAAAGCAAAAATTTTCAAAACTGTTGTTTAGAGCGATTCCCACAAAATGTACCTTTTTTGTGTAGAAAGCATAGGGAAGCTTACTGGTTTATTTATACAGAGTAGCACAAAAAATTTGGGATGTTTAAAAAAAATGTAGCTAGCGCCCTCTAATTTAGACATAAAAATTATTGGATGGTCTTTTTGTTGGGTACACGCCTGGAAAGAATGAAACCGCTTCGGTCCTGGTCCCGGGGTATACGAGCTGACCCTGTTCAGCCCTATTGATCCCTACAAACTGGCCGGTCGCCTGAAATAAAATAAAGAAAAACCCCCAAAAAACCCAAAAAATTCCAATTAAAAACCACGTTTCGGTGGCAAGTCTGCCACCGTTGTCAAGATTAAAATTAAGTTAAAAAATAAAAATAAAAATTAACTAATATTTAAATTAAAAATGATTTAAAATTTTAGGCTTTCTAATATCGCAACCTGAAAATAGTTTGACATTTGTGTCAATAAAAATTATTTTTAGATCTAAATAGCTGACAATTTAAAACCCCTTGATACCGAGTTTTATTAAAACCAAAATTATCAAAAGAAATTAAAAATGTTTTTTTTCTCTTTAACACCCTTTATCTTTCCATTAATCAATCAACTTTTGGATATAGGTATGTTAGGTAAGATCTTAATATTTTGGCACAGGGTGTGTATGTTGGGGTTTTTTGTGTACCATTAATTAGAGAACCCTGTTTTTAGCCTCTGAAATTTTGTGGTACTAAGTTTTCCTTTTCTGTAATATTTTGAAATGATAAAAAAACATATTATAAACTATATAATAATTAAGTTTAGCTTAAACTAAATAGACTAACAAAACAAAATTAATCGAGTTCCAGGAATTTAATATTTGGAAAATAGATTACTGTGCATGGGTGCTTTAAATAGATATTAAAGTAAGGAACGTCTCAAAGCAATGTCATGACTTGAGATTTTTGCACTTAATAGTTTACTTCAGAAAGCTTTGTAGCTATAAAAGACCTGAATGAGGCTTTAATACATTTATTCATAATTTTACTTTCTGCTTCCAGATTCACTAAAACTGTATTTTTAAAAATCGTGTTTTAGTTTTAACAAAACCAAATTTTTTATTTTATTTAAAATATAGCCAGTTCACAAGTGGTACTGTTCGCTTGGCATCATGTGTTTCCAACAACACGCCATTTCTGCCCTTAAGTTATATAGGCCTGTCTAGAGCCACTTGAAAAGAGGGCAGTTATGGCTTTCCTTAAGAAACAAAAAACAGTATTATATCGAGTCAAGACCACTGATCTCGATGGATTGCCAATGTTATAACCTGCGCGAAACAAAACTTACATTTCATGGGCGAAAAAACCGGTTTGTGCGCAAGGCAGTTGAGGGTAAACGCACCCGGCTCCAAACAAACTATCCGCATTATGGGAAAGAATTTGTTGACGGCGTCCTGGTTTCCTGTTCGAAATACGGTAAATGAGCGTCACGGTCAGACCGCGGACGAAGGGTACGGGGTGCCGGTGTTTGTATTTTGCCACGGCTTTTAGGTGCGCATGTTCGTCCACCCATTTATCTGTTTACTGCGCGAGGTCGTAAAAATCCGAAAAATTCTTCTTGCCACTGCGGATCTAAATGGAGGTTATCTATGGTCAAGACGAGTGAGTCGGTTTTACCGGGTAAAGTACATTTGCGTTACGTGTTTCTTTGGCCTTTTTACACTTGCATTTTGCAAGTTAAATTTATTATTTCTATTTTGGAACTATATACTCACTCTCATTAATTACCTAATTATTGTCTCGTGATTTTCCGTAAATATACAGTAACTTAGCACATAATTTTACCGTAACTAAAATTATCCTTTCTTAGCATTGGCTAACTGGTCCTTCGAGTAACATTACTTATAGTTTTGGTATATAAGCCGCCAAATTACTTATATACAACTGTACATACTGATGTAATAGTAATTTATGGAACAAGTGCATAAAGTGATACTTTTTTTAGGAATGGGAAGTTTGACAAGCCGTTAGACGAATGCGGCAATCCCATGAGTAAAAAAAAGACTGTTTATGCATGTGTTACATACTATATTTTTTCTATGACCGTATAAAAATTTCCTAAATTACCAGTTTATCCATAATTACTAAAATATTATTATAAAAGAAGGTGTTTATACGGGGTACGCTCAAAAACAAATAATAAAATTCAAATATTTAAAAAACTACAGGAGATAACGATACGATATTATATATTTGTTGTCGTAGTGACAAGGGCTATTGATTAGTTAAAAAATAACTTTGTAACGCAACCCTGTATAAAAAACGTCAAATACTTTCTGTATATTCTACGTAAAAAGTTCTACAAAAATTATCTTTAAGGTTTTTTGCTATTTATTGTGTTAAATGATATATAGGGTAAAATCAAAAACGTTAATTTTTCAATTTCCCCCTCGTTTATCTTAGATAAATAATTTTATTAAAATTTTAACTACGCTATTTTTTGTTTCTCAAAAATCAAGTCCATAACACCTATATCGGTTTTTTAATAGCTTCAATAATAACTGAGATAGTCCATAAAAACACCCAATTTTGCCCACTCTGTACGTTGCCTATTTCTGGGACACTCTGTATACATGAAAGATTGGCGTAATAAAGCGTTTTTTTAAAAACATATCACTTAACTATCGTTCTATTCGTTTAGATTAACTTGTCGTGAATGTATAGCTTAAACGGTATTCGAAATTTTAGAATAAAAGTTTACATAGAAAACATTAGTCTTTTCTGACCTAACGATGTCGCCCTTTTATAAGATATAAAATGTAACGGTGCTAATGCGTTTTAGTATATTGTAATGTTAAGAAAACATAATATACACCGGATCAGCTAAATAACATAACACATGGCCAATGTGAAGAAATGAGACAGTCTAACCTGAATAGCGGCATGTAAGCAGTTCTTATTTGATGATTTATTCTATATTCCTTGTTGTTGCTTTACTGACCCATATACCTTTACCAATACCTAAAATTTAAATTATTCTGTTTGAATGTACCAAAGTGGTTTTTCTTAGCATTCTTATGCCCATATCGCCCATATCATCTTGTATTGCGTTTAGGTGTGGGTCCTATGTCTTACTGTTTGAATATTTAAAAATCCTTAGTAAGGCATTAAAAAACCAAACTGTGATTTTATTGGTTTTTGAAATGACCTATGAAGAGAAGACTGCATACATATTTGTAGACATCTTTGGTTATACGCTTCTTGGTTCCTGGAGTATATTTGCTAAATAAAAATAAAAAGCCAGCAAATAATAAACTCCGTTCACCATTACCTTCAGTCATTTAAGCCCAACATACTGTTTCTAACGGAAACACAAATAGGTTCTAAATCTTCAACCAGCCTCCTTCCGTTCCCAGGCTACGAACTTATGTCGTCTTTCCGCCCACATGGTGGCGTATGTGCTTACGTCCGCAACGATCTGGCTTGTGCTCGAGTTTTTAATCTTGAATCGGGTAGGCCTGATATCCTCTGGCTCAAACTTTCCCTTAGGTCTTTAACTAAATTTATTTTCTGTTTGTACCGGTCCCCATCTAATAATTCCTATGTCGAATTCTTTGACTCTCTTTCAACAAAGATTGATAGCATAATTTCTCAGTTTCCATCGGCTTGGCGACTTCAACGTCCATAATAAGGATTGGCTGGGCTCTTCAAAAACTGACCCCCAAGGCAGAGCAGCCGAAATCTTCGCAGTCAGTAACTCTCTTACCAACCTTATTATGAAACCCACCTACTTTCCTAGAGCCCCAAATCATAGTTCAAATCCCCTAGATCTCTTTCTTACTACTAACCCCGAACTCTATGAAACATCTGTCACAGCACCCCTAGGTGGCTCAGATCATGGCTTAGTTACCATATCTTACCCTGCACATCCCGAGGTAAATGAATACATGCCACCACGCATCGTATGGCACTACAACTCAGCCGACTGGGATGGCCTAAGGGACTTCTTCGCCACTTACCCCTGGAATTCCATCTGCTTTTCTTCTTGTGATCCTTCTCAAATTTGCAATCAACTAACTGAATCAATTCAATTGGGCATTGAAACCTATATTCCACACACCATTAAGAACCCCAAACAATCCAATAACAAACCCTGGTTTTCCAAATCTTGTGATAAAGCCAGAATTTTAAAAGTTCAGGCTCACAAGAAGTTTCTAAAGGATCCTAGTCCAGAAAACCGACAGGCCAGCATTGAAGCAAGAAACTACGACAATCAAACAATTTCTGAAGCCAAAGACTCCTTCAACAATCGTATTAAAAACAAAGTTCTTTCTTGCTCAAATGGCAGCAAATCTTTCTGGTCCTTTACGACAAACATAAGTAGGAATTTTTGTACCAGTTCTTTCCCACCACTAACTTTGGAAGATGAAATTATTTCTACCGCTAAAGGAAAGGCAGAACTATTTGCCAAACAATTTGCGGCCAATTCAACGCTTGACCCTCCCGTAAATCATCCAATTCCAGCGGTTACCCCAGTTCCTCATAAATCGATATTATTTTTAAAGTAAAACACATTAAGCGTATCCTTTCTTCCCTTAACACCAAGAAATCGTCTGGGCTGGATGGCATACCAGCAATCGTTTTAAAAAATGTGCTCCAGAACTTGCACCAATCTTAACTCAGCTCTTTCGAATTTCTTACGACACAGGTATCTTTCCGGAGAGCTGGAAAGCTGCACGTGTTCAACCTATTCCCAAGAAAGGTTCCAAATCCCTTCCATCTAACTATAGACCAATTTCAATTCTCTCAGTTCTTTGTAAAGTAATGGAAAACTTAATTAATTCACAAATTCTTAAGTACTTAGAAAAACACAAAATTTTGCATGACAGGCAGTATGGATTTCGCCACAAACGATCTACAGCAGATCTTCTTTCCTTCGTATTACACTGCTGAAATAAGTCTCTCGAGTTTCTAGGTGAGTCCCAGATCGTTGCTCTTGATATATCCAAAGCTTTTGACCAGGTCTGGCATGCCACACTTCTTAATAAACTACCCTCCTATGGTCTTTCAACTAAACTCTGTACTTGGCTCTCTAGTTATCTATCTGATCGACGTATATCAGTTATTGGGGACGGCCATTATTCTAGCTTTCACCATGACATGGACACCATGCTGGAGTCCCTTAGGGCTCAGTTCTGGCACCAACATTGTTTCTTCTTCACATCAACGACCTTCTCTCGTCCACAACTAATTCCATTCATAGTTTCCAGGCGATAGTACCGTACACTCTAGTTTTCATCTTCCTTAACCCATTACTAAACCTGACTTGGAAAACAAACGCAGAGCGATGCAGATATCTCTTTTGCAGGATCTTAATTTATTATTGGATTGGGGCGCCAAAAATCTCGTCCATTTTAATGCATCCAAAACACAATCATATTCCTTGTCGCGAAAAGAGTCATCAAATACTCATTCTCTACTTATGAACGGCCAAGTTTTACAGAGCAAAGACACCTTCAATCTTGTGGGCATCACATTTGAAAGTAACCTTAACTGGCATAAACATATTGTATCTATAGCCACGGCAGCTTCAAAAAGCTTGGATTTCTCTTTCGAGCCAAAAAGTATTTTTCCGCTTCTAATTTATACACTTTATATGTGTCCCAAATCCGACCTCCCTTGGAATATTGTTCCCATATCAGGGGCATGGCGTCCACCACAACCCGAAGCATTTTTGATTCTATTCAAAGAAGAGCTATTCGTCGTATTAATGATCCTTAACTTACAGAAAGGCTTCCCTCTCTTGCCCATCATCGGGCTGTGGGGATTTATCGCTTTTTTATAGGTACTTCCATGGCTTCTGCTCTGAAGAATTGTCCAGTATAGTTCCTCCACTCACGGTTCCCAATAGAGAAACTCGTGGTTCCGCGCGTATGCATCCCTATACGGTCCAACTGGACAGGCTCCCGAACTTCTCACTTTGTTCGTTCTTTTATCCCTAGAGTTTCTAGATTGTGGAACCTGCTGCCTGCGGAGGTCTTTCCTTCCCCCAAATCTTCAAGCATTTAAGTCCCGTGTGAACAAACTCCCTCTTACCTCGCTTAAGACACCCACGGTACGTTAGGTTTTAGGCTTTAAGCCTTCGTGGTTTGTCCAAAGATAAAAACAATGCAAAATAGGGTAATGAACTTCTTGTAAAAATATCGTATGGATTTTCTGTTTACATTACCCGAATATAAAACTCCCTCATTATGACGTCTCTACAGGCTTTATAAATGGAAACACCATTAAGAAATAGAGCTGCTTCAACAATAAAGGACAGACGCGTTAATATAATATAGCGCATAAAGAGACACATTCATTCAATCTAACATGTTTTTCTGTTTATCAAGTCTCTGCTCTCTTGCGTTCTATGCAAATCTATGCTAATCAGCATAAAACAAGGCATACTGATACTCTTTATTCATGACATTAATGGAAGACGTTGGGCATTATTATATCTCATTTACATTATTTCAAAGAATTTGAATCTTGTTTGTAAAATAAAAGTGCAATAGGGTGGAGCAGGGATAAATAAATGCAAAAACTAAACTTTGTTTTTGTTTACTCCGGATGCGATATCGTTATCTTTTTTAAATAAATTAAATATATCTGTAAATTTTCTTTTAAAAATATTTTTTATTGAATTGTGTATAAAAATAGCTTTTTTAAGTCTAAGATACGAATAGGAAGCGACGTTTACCTATCTATTTACCGATTAAAAACTGTTTTGTATAATACACACACAGCTTGTCTAAAAAATATAGAGTCTATGATTACACTGGTATGCAAAAAATATTGTTTTGCTTCTTTGAATCATTACACACGATTTTAATCGATATAATTATTCTAAATGAGAATAACTAATCAAAAAATATGTATCACATGTAGTTTTTGTGTTATAATTTTTTTTAAATCGCATTTTTAGCTTTAAATTCACATCTTAAATTTATTAACTAACTAAAGAAATAAAAGGCATGATTTTTATTATCATTGCAAAATCTAAAAATAAACAAGATAGTCTATAAGCTTGTTAAAAATTACATTTTATTTTGTAGTTTTCTTTTTTACCAACCGGGTGATACATCGTCGGGCGGGACATAGGAAGTCCCATGTAATTTTTAATTATTGGCTCCCCTAATTATTTTAGAGAAAAATTAAAGTTTACTGAAGAGCATGCAAATCTACGTAAATGGTAAAAACTTTAAATTTTTCGGTTAACCCATTTGCTAGTTAGATGCTAATATATTTTTAAAAATTGTTACATTATTATCGCCTCATATTTATGAACAACAATAAAAATACCAGTTAGCGTGAGATTACGTTGTCATTTTAAAATTTAGTGCTTTATTATTATCAAAAAATCGTACAGTAAAAAGATAAAGTTGTATTTATACATACAAATTAAGTTAGGTTAAACTAAACTAAAGTAACAAATTTCAAGAACTTATGACATTTATAATATTTACATGCTTCAATAAATTATTAATATTATTACAATAATTAATATGTTGGAAATAAACTTAAGATTTAAGAAAATTTTCAAATATTCCTCCATTGACTGCTAGACAATAACCCAGACGTTCATAAAATTGTCTTCTTACATTGGCTATCTGGTAAATTGAAATTTTATTGCATTCTGCAGAAATAGCATTTTTTAACTCATCTAGATTAGAGTAATTTTTATCCTTGTATATCATGCTTTTTAAATGGCCCCAGAGGAAGAAGTCATTTGGCGAAATATCAGGAGACCTGATATTTCTGGCGATGATGTAGGCCAATAACATTTCCATTAAAAGCGTTGTGTAAATATTCCCGAACAGCCAGGTTATTATGTGCCGGGCAGCCATCCATTTGGTACCAAATTTCCTGATTTTCCCTGGATACATTATTTAAAGCGGGTAAAATTAGTTCTTCGAGTTGTTCCAAATGAAATTCTGCATTCAAATTTTGATTAAGAAAAAATAGTCCAATAATATGTTGTCCGAAAATCCCCGCCCAAACATTTACTTTCTGTGGATATTGCGTCCTCGTTTCGACAAATCTGTGTTGGTTTGCGATGCTCCAGTATCGGTAATTTTGATGATTGGGTTCATTGTTTAACGTAAATGTGCACTCATCAGTAAAACAAATATTTCTTAAAAATTCCCTGTCCATGTTTGCCCTTTCCATCATGTAAAAACAAAATTCCTGCCGTCGTATTTCATCCCCATCCCTTAGCTCTTGATGTCTTTCATATTTGTATAAAATGTATTTTGCCTTTTCAAAATCCGAAGCACTGTTGATTGATCTTTTCCTATAATATCTTAAAGTTTCCTTGTACTCACCTTCCCCTTATTTTCTTCTCTTTGATACTCCCTAGCTTCACATCTGCAGTTATTTATCACTGTGCCTTTGGTCTCAAATTTTTTGATAGTCCTATCGACTGTTGATTTTCCGGGTATCGGTGCTGACACCTTTTGGTAACTATTTCCTTGATAGTACCATTTAATCATCAATACTTTTTCTTCAGTAGTATAACTCATGGTTAATCTTTTCGCTCTACGATTTTTTGATAATAAAAAGCACTAAATTTCAAAATGACAACGTTATGTCACGCTAACTGGTATTTTTATTGTTGTTCATAAATATGAGGCGATAATAATGTAACAATTTTTTAAAATATATTAGCATCTAATTAGCAAAGGGTGAACCGAAAAATCTAAAGTTTTTACCATGGACGTAGATTTGCATGCTCTTCAATAAACTGTAATAAACTTCAATATAATTTTTCTCTAAAATAATTAGGGGAGCCAATAATTGACCCCATTAAAAATTACTTGGTATTTCCTATGTCCAGCCCGACGATGCATTACCCGTTAAATTTTTTACAAGGATTTTACGGTAAATCAACCAAAAAAATCTGAAACATTTCTCATTTTATCGCCCTTTTATTATGTAATATGTATTGAATAAACCTTTAACCATGTTTGTTTAATACTGCATCTAGATTAGCAAGAAAAAAGATCAAGAAATTGTTTTAAAAATAAATTTTAAGGGACACGTTATTTTATTTTGGAGTATTATTAAGCTGAACTTATAGATTGACGTGTCTGTTTCCGTTTGCCATTTGACGTTTTCAGTTAGAAGATAAAACAACAACTTAGCATTTGTCAACTTGTAGCTCCTCTTTACCGTTTTCATTAATATACCATATCAAAAACGGCAAACGGCAAACGGAAACAGAAACGTCAATATATAAATCCAGCTTTTAGACCTTCAGATTTTAAATAATTTGTTGGTAGTGGTTATGTTTTTATTTTTTTTTAATGTGATACCGGTATAAAATCCATTTTATAGTCTTTTTACATTAATTAAACTCAATTTAATGAGCTTTCGAATTTGCGAGCCTACAATGATGCATTTTTTTATTTTTTGCACCAACGACTCGGGTATATTTTAGGTTCTAAAGTATTTTAAACCTTCACCAGTCTTATTCATTACCTTTATAACAAATGTTATAAGACCTGGCATTATATGGAGTAAAGGTAAAGCATTTTATTTACTTGTAACCAATGATCATATTATCAATTCCAGCTTTATATTTCTACAAAACTCTTTTATTTTGGTCTTGTATTTTTATTTAACAAAAGCTATTATTTTATACTAGACCCCAGAAGTTAAGCCTTTGGTTTAAAAGTTCTAACTGTCCGACAAGATCATTTTAATTAAAATGAGTCAGAAAATAGGATATTGTTGTTAGGCTAAGGGTAGATAAAGATAAATTGAAGTAGTTCGAT